>VOPJ01008071.1:0-32032 GCA_014673585.1 Semibalanus balanoides
TGACGCGGCGGAGGCGAAACCAGCGCACCGCGCCGCGATCGCCGACACGGCGCGCCGAGTAAGCCGCGGAGTCAGCAGATGACGCGCTCCGAGAGCCGGGAAATTGAGTCGATTGTATGTGGAATGACAGCGGCGGGTGGCGCCGGGCAGTGACCCGAATTCGCCGCCGCCGCCGCCGCCGCCACGCTGCTGACGGGAGGCGTGCGTCAGCTCTCCCCGCGACGCTGAGACAAATGGAACAGGCCCGAAATTGACGGTCCTCCGCGCGACTCACCACCACAAACCATTCGTGTTCAGGTGAAGACGGCGAATTAACCCAGCCAGCGGCGGGCGGGCGGGCTGGCTGACGCTTGAGCGAGGTTCGAATGAACGGCTGTGCTGTGCGATAGGCGAGAAGTGCAGAGCGGGAGGTGTGAGGACGGCGACGTAATGTCCAGGCCCGAACAACTGTCTCACCTTTCGATGAATGGTATGCACCGGTGACGTATGTAAATTCCCAAGGCTTGAATACGAATAAATATGTAGACTTTCGTCACAGAGGGCCAAGTGATTGATTGGTGGAAGATCAGCATATGGACGACGGCTTCGGTGGATGTCTTTGTCAACGCCAATTCCCATTCGTCTCCCTGGTGCTCTCGAGCCCATTCAAGGCGACCGCGGCACCGCTCGAGCTCGGTGACACTTCGGAGAAACGTCACCAACGTCGTCACGCCCACGACACCAAGCGAATCTCGGCAACGATGCGGTTACAGAAAACGCGGCTTTCGCCACCACGGAGCATCGTTTGGGTAACGGCGAGAACACGCTCTCCCTTCGGACGCCATCGAACCCGACAGATTCGGCCACAGCCGCCAGCAGCAAGGCCACACACAGGCCCTCTCCTTCGATCGGATCAATGGCAACCCCATCTCCACAGTGACCTGTTGTCCTCCCCGAACCGTCCCAACCCACCAGAAGCGACCCATCTCCGTGCACCCCGGTGCCCAGTCCCATGCAGTCTACAAAGTTGTTGTTGTTGTTGTTGGCTCTCCTCGGGTCGGCCTACGGCCGACCGTAGCCCGAAGGCTCTCTCAGGTGGACTCAGGTTTGTTCCGCGAGGGATAAGCCGTCTCGCCATCGGGACCCCTGCCGTCTCTCAGCTGTCTTCTGTCTCCGGATTATCGTCCCTCGGAATAGGCGGAGATCGCGCGTCTCGTTCCAAGCAGGGGCACCTCAGCAGGACGTGCTCCGGCGTGTCAGGCTCCTCCCTGCAGACCTGACAGAGTCTACAAAGTCGCCGAAAGCCGCTGCCCCACCGGCCGTACTTTGGATCTGTTTGTCCGGCAATCTCGAGCAACCCGTGTGATTCGCCAGTGACTCCAGCAACTATCCAGAGCCTTCCTCGTGGTCGCTGCACGGTTACAGCGCGATCGTCGAGCGTTCGAGCGAGCGCACGCCGACCGCTGACGCAACTTGTCTCGTCGCCCGGCGCCGAGGAGCCGACCACCACCACCCGTCCCGACCGAAGCCGTGTCGAGCGGCCGTTGTGTGAGCCGTTGTGAGCCGTTGTGAGGCTGGCCGGTATCACGCCACATCTCCCGACAAACAGCCGTACGGCGTCTCTGTGCGTGCCGTGTAAGGTCGTCTCTGCGCCGTCCGCGTGGAGGGAGAAAGTGGTCAACGGCAGAACGGAGCCGAGCCACGGGCCACGCACGCGCAGTCGCGACCAACGCCAATAAATTCCGTACGTAGGGAAAGTAAATTAATAAGTGCCGCGCCTGATTGGTGATGTATCGACATTGGGAGGGGTGCGATGCGGGGTGAGATCAGGCGGGGCGGGGAGAGATGGTCCCGAGGCCATCGGAAAGCCAATCGAAATCGAAGGTGGTTACTGTTCAGGCTGTAGCATGGTCGTAGGTGTAGGCGACCCAATCACGGTTGGATTCGGGTCAGTACGTGAGCTCGGATTTAGCTCTTGGGTCTAGGTCTGACGTTAGGGTTTCGGTTTGGGTCAAATTTCCTTCTCAGTCGGCGGCGAGGTTTAAATTGAAATAGATGGGCGGGTAAAGTGGTCCACCTATCTGCACACGTCTAAGTTCCGCCACCGAAGAGTGATGATCGGCCATTTATCGGTTAGCGCGCCGCTCCTCGACTGTGGGTCAGCAGATCAGCAGCAGTCAGCAGCAGCAGCAGCAGCAGCAGTCAGCAGACGAATGCCGCCTCCGTGCCCACCGAGTCATCCGACCGCGGGAGACAGCCAGTGGGCCGCCGTCCGGTCCCGCTGCTCCTGGACCCACACGACTGCGGGCGTCACCCAGGGACAGCCACATATCACCACCCCGTGACAGGATCTATGGACCTGATCCACTGTGACCGGACCATATAAGGGCAGCTATACCACATATATCGTGAAAAGATGCCCGCCGACGACTGGCCATCGCTGAATGCCAGCCGCCGCCACTGGTTCAGCTGTCTACCTCTTCTCAGCGCCACCGTCCGCGAGCTCACCCACACGTCTCTCTCCGGCACTCATTCAGCCCGCGCCACTAACGCCGCATGGCGGCCATCCCGGCGTGCCGTTGCGTCACAGATGTCGACAGGAGGCGCTCTGATGAGACGGCGCGGCGAGGTGGGTGTCCAGCGTCCGTCTCCGTCCCAGTTGCATGCCAAGTCGGCCGCATATCGGCACATCACGCGGAGGCCTCTCAAGGACCCGGCCGGCACCGAGGCCGGTCGGCACACCGCCGCCGTACTTCTGTCAGCTGACGGCTGTCTGGAGCTGTCTGAAGCTGTGGTCCAGCAGAGCAGGCCAGCAGGAGGTTCTAGTCAGCTGACGGCTGTCTGGAAGCTGTCTGGAAGTTGGTTCCAGCAGAGCAGGCAGCAGGAGGTCTGTCAGCTGACGGCTGTCGGATGCTGTCTGAAGTTTGTGCGTCCAGCCAGAGCGCCAGCAGGAGGTTCTTGTCTGCTGACGGCTGTTGGAGCTGTCTGAAGTGTGGTCAGCAGAGCAGTGCCAGCAGGAGTTCTGTCGAGCTGACGGCTGTCTGAGCTGTCTGAAGTGTGGTCCACCAGAGCAGGCCAGCAGGAGGTTCTGTCAGCTGACGGCTGTCTGGAGCTGTCTGGAGCTGTGGTCCACCAGAGCAGGCCAGCAGGAGGTTCTGTCTGCTGACGGCTGTCTGAAGCTGTCTGAAGTTGTGGTCCACCAGAGCAGGCCAGCAGGAGGTTCTGTCTGCTGACGGCTGTCTGGAGCTGTCTGAAGCTGTGGTCCAGCAGTGCTTTAAGCCCGGAGGTCGATGTATCTTGACTGACGGCTCTCTCGGACATAACTTAAAAGGCTGTGCTGGAAGCTGTGGTTACAGCAGCACAGAGACCAGCAAGCCAGTTTCTGTAGCTGGACGCGCTCTCACTGGGAGCATAGATATGCGATAGCTCTTAGTGGTCCACCAGAGCAAGCGGCCACAGCAAGGAGGGTTCTGTCTGCTGCTCCGGCTGCTCTGGGAGCTGGTTCTGAAGCTGCTGTCCCAGCCAGAGCAGGCCAGAGGAGGTTCTGTCTGCTGGACGGCTTGTCTGGAGCCCTGTCTGAAGCTGTGGTCCAGGCAGAGCATGCCAGCGGTGAGGGTTCTGTCAGCTGGACGGCTGTCTGGAGCTGTCTGGAGCTGTGGTCGCAGCAGAGCAGGCCAGGCAGGAGGTTTCTGTTCAGTGACGCTGTCTTGAGAGACATATACTGAAGCTTGTGGTCCGTCAGAGCAGGACCAGCGACGTATAAATGGCGCATAAAGACGATAAAACAAACCTTTATGAGGCAACGTATAGGTTTTGTTTGCAGTTTCGAAGGTTCTTTCCTCGGCAGCTGTTACCTCACGATAGCTCTATCCGAATTGTTTTCCTCAATTGGTCACACTCTGCTAACCAATCTATAAGCTAGCGTTGTATTTTAAGAGCAATTGCTTCTAGTAGCGAAAGCTCTCTGGCGACCTCGATAATTAAGTACTTCAGTATGTACATTGGCGACCTTAAAATATTCTAGCAACTAAATGAATCTGGGGAAATAAGCATATGGCTAAATTCAGAAAAATCTGTTCTACAGACTAGTTGTCAACAGCTTCAATGACAATGTTGAGTAGGCTACTCCTTTTAATACAATAACGGCCAATAAATAAGGACACAAACCACATTTGCAGTTTTTGAGAAAGAAAAAAAAAATTCACTTGTACATTTGTTTTTTCTTAAAACACCAACCTAAAAAAGTATCAACACAATTTATTTGTTTTCAGTAGTTTCAGGACTCTTTGTTGGCTACATGTCCGCTTAGTAAAAATTATATTGACAATGCTTTAAAGGGGAATAGTTCACCTTTAACATTGGCGTTGTTGAGATAGGCCAAGTTGTGGCGGCATGCTTCCGAAAATTGACTTGATTTGACGCTTTCACCATTTTCAAAGAAACCTTCTTAATATATTTAATATTCAGTTCCTAAGTCGAAACCGGTATACCCCGCGTAACTCCAATCGCTGATTTTGGTTGATTTGTGCATGTGACGCTCATGATATTGAGTAGAGATTGGACGTAAGGACTTTGGGATTTGTTTTGATAGAACACTTAGCGTGCTGGACTGGACAAAAACATATTGTTTCAGTAACCTATTCCCTTGTATTGCAAGAAAAACTCTGTGAGGATTCTATGTGATTATTTGATGCTTAAATCGTTCTATAAAAGTTATTCTCAGTAACATTCTCAGATAAATTATTCAGACGTACCTAGTCTTTACAGATTGGGCTAATCCGTTTTCAACTGCTTGCTCTCCTGAGTGGGCCATGGTTTCAGGAATTAATACCGTTTCATGCCACTGATTATGCAAAGAATACACTGATAATTG
This sequence comes from Semibalanus balanoides, assembly GCA_014673585.1. NCBI lineage: Eukaryota > Metazoa > Arthropoda > Thecostraca > Balanomorpha > Balanidae > Semibalanus > Semibalanus balanoides. The sequence goes on from VOPJ01008071.1 coordinate 4,853, forward strand.
TGCGTAAATGAATACATGGTATAGGCTATAAGTTGAAATATTAACACAACCTTTTCAACGTCCATTGATGAACACGGAAACTTCTTGGATAACACAATAACGGCAGAAAACATTTGTAATTCTTGCCGTTTGATAATTGATCTGTTGTGATTTCAACCAAATCGCTATAAACTGCAGAAATCTTTATTCCGTCGTCGATTATTGTGAAAAACAATATAGAATCGCATCAATATAAGACACGTCGCTCTTTGACATTCGACGCTTAATCTCCGTGTTTCTTAAAGCGTTGCATTTTTCCCTCATGCTCCGCATAGTGTGATTAGGGACGCTACTGTCTTGTATAGCTGCCAACAGAATCCCTTCCACAATCTCTGCATGGACCTCAGATTGTATGGTAACATCTCAGTGAGGTAGCTGTGTTTCTTAAAGATTTTCCTGGCATTACTCTTGAGGAAAAAATATGAAATTCACCAAATAATGACATTCTGTTCAATTTTGTTGCTTTCCGCGTCATAAATATAGGTTCTTTGACTTACTAGTTATGAGTGATAACCGTGACACTCTTTATACTTGCTTCTTCATCGTTTTCTTAGCTGTTCTTCTTCATTTTTTTTCAAAGGGTGAACTATTCCCTTTAAGTTAAAAATATAAACAAAACATGCATTCGGATTACATCAATATCTGGTCATCTGGAATGGATCCTGGGCCCGATCTTACAGTGCCGGTGCCGTAAGCGCTGAAACGCTTCAGGTACAATGCCGTGAATGGAGTGCTCGGGAATGGCCGCACTTTATTGAACCATGGCGTTTTGTTCGACCTTACTCGTTGTCGAAATAAGGCTAAAGCCGGTAGGCGCTAGGCTGATTATAGGATTATCCCTGGTTCGATCCCGAGTGGAGGAGTTTTTGCAGGCCGGCGCATCAATATGCCGTATTTACCCATTCACGGGATTTGGTAAGACTGGACTCTTGGTAAGATTGGGCCCTGGTTCGCAAATACGGGGTGTGCCACCCCGTATTTGCTTAAGCTATTTTCTTTGAACTAATTCAGTTGACATGCCCGGCTTACAATACACGCTAACCGCTGGCTTGCTTTGCAATATTTCCTTGCGCTATGAGTTCTATTGTGAATTGCAGTGTTCTTGATACCGATAATTGTGTAATATTACCATACGGAGTACATAATTACTATCTCCGTGCACCTGGTGGTACCCGCTCTCGGGTTATCGCTACATCCTTTACTTCCTGTACCCCTGACGGTGCTTCTTCACGGTTTTTACCTCTGACGTTACCTTCTCTCTTCTGTACCTCCTATTCCCCGAAGGCATCTTCTTTTGGATTGCGGCTACCTTCTTTTTTAAAGTTTGCTATTTAAACATGCCACGTGTGCGCTCCTGGGGCACACCGGACGGGAGCTGGTTGGCAGTCGTCGCTCGCCCTACCATCTGCAAGGCCTTAACCCTCGCCCGGGTAGGGGGTGGAATTCCCCCCTAGGGTTTTGCTGGAATAACTCGCGTAGTTATCAGCCGATCGCGATGAAACTTTCGGTACCGTACTTTTCAATAATTTGACACATATCCTGAAAATTTCCAACATCCAACTTGCATGACCCGTGACCTATGACCTGTTTCTCAAGGTCATGTTATCCCCGTCTATGGGCGCCATATAACTATTTTGTTGCGGCACCCTTAAGCCCCAATTATCACCATCATCATCATGGTCATTCGGGTGTGTCATCGAGGGGGTGATTCTCTTGGAATCAACTAAAACAAAGATATTCCTTGGCGCTGGAGCCCAAAAGTACACGGCATCATAACAGTTCTTCCCAGTAAACTTGCAATTCGTGAGGGCGCGGAACCGGGATCGAAGTGTCGCTATAAACTGACGCCACAGGCGTTGGCAGTCTCCGTATGTTGAGCGCCGGCCGCCGGCCGCAGGGTAAACACCAAGCCGTTGGGCGGCAAAGCGATGCACAAATAACTTGCGTATGAAAGATTGCTGCCGGAGCCTTTTGAAACTGATGCATGCGAAAAGTGCATTCTAAGCTCCAATAGGCAGTTCAGACATGGCTTGACTGATTGTTCTATGGCAGAAACTTATGTGTTAAGTATAAACTTGCTGTACGAGTACGGTAGATAGTACCTACTGTTTTTCGACTTTCTCTCCTCTAAGACACCTCACGTGCTGCAAACAAAACCATGCCTATCATATGACTCACAATATATTACCTGTGGAACAACTTATAGGTACAACTCCGCAGTGCAGCGCTGGTCTAGATACATTTACATGTATTTCTGAACACGCACTTACAAATACATATAAACATTACATCAGCGCCGCAGTCCTTAATGTTACGGCAAATACATACTCAGCAAATAGCGTCAAGTAAATAGTATGAACCATATTAGCGACATACATGGATAACACGTATGATAATGAGACTGAGTAAAATGCTTAACATAAATGCATGAACAGCCAAGGCCCAAACGATACTAAGGAATTTTTCACATTCATTTTCTATGAATTATAATACAATGTGTTTTCATATTTACCTAGCATAGTTCAGTGGTCCGATTCGTCGCTGGACTAACGAGGTCCGGAAAGAGTCGCTTTGAGCCCCCGAGGTCAGCAGGTACAGCAGCTGCTGGTCCATGATTAGCTGCTGGACCAGACCAACTGGGAGATTAGGCACGTGCCCATGCAGACGACTCCCTGAGTCTCAAATTCCACAACGTTCCTCTCCCAGACCTCTCCGGCGCAGGTCTTGCCGTATGAGTCCAGAAAAATACTTTCGGTCCCGTGGTCGGTGCCGTTGCCAGGTTTCAGCAGGCAGCGGCGGAGGTTTCAGCCTCGCTTGCCGTGCAGCCGGCAGATGCACTAGTGCAGCGGGTGACTCGTGACCGCTCCAAACAGCCGGCACAGGCCGCCTTTCGTTCCCGGGCTGACGGCTGTGCCGTCGCAGCCGTCGCAGCTGAGCGCAAAACGGCGGCAAGACCAGGATCTTCGCCATGCCCAGCGATACTTTGAGGCCGTGGAGCTAGTACAGACATGATCCTCTGTGCGAACCCAGTCCCACAGCCTCCACTTCTTGCGAGATCTGATTGACGGCGATGTGGGGGCATAGTGCAGGCCTCCGATAGCCATCCCCGACCTATCCAGTTCACAACCCACTGGGTGGTGGAGAGGGCCGTGCACAACCGTCACCAGGGATCGGGGTAATGGGAGAAGATGCACGGCATGGCCTCATCACGGCCAAGCTCAGGCACCGAGAGATTCTCCCCACCATCTGCTTTAAGAAAGATCTACTCTGAAGGTATGCTGGCAAGTGGCAATTGCTAACTAATAACATTCCCAAAAGAATCAGATTACCGTTTCGACTTCAATCTATCGGACAATATATGTTGTGCAATGTGCTTCAACCTACTGTACAATTGAAGTCCAAACGGGAATCTGACAAGTGACATTTTTGAGGATGGGATTAGTTGACAACTTCCAGCTTTATCCGTATGCTGATTGTTTTCCTAAAGTTGATGGTGGGGAGAATCTGGCGGTGCCTGAGCATGCTGGCGTGATGAGACGCCAGGCCGCGCTCTTTCCCATTACCGCCGATCACGCATCGGTGACGGTGGTGCACGGCCCTCCTCCACGCCTGGGTGTGAACTAGAATATATGGTGGGATGCTATCGGAGCCGCATATGCCCCACAACTCGCCGTCAATCAAATCTCGCAGAAGTGGAGGCTGGGTTGTGACTGGTTCTGCACCAGGAGATCATGTCTGTATAGCTCACGGCCTCAAGTTTACGCTGGATGGCGAAGATCCGGGGCTCTTCCGTTTGCTGCTCAGCTGCGACGGCTGCGACGGCACAGCCGTCAACACTGGGACGAAAGGCAGCGTGTGACGGCTGTTTGAGCTGGTCACCGAGTCACCCGTGCACTTGTTCATCTGCCAGCTGCACGGCAACCAGCTGAACCTCCGCCGCCTGCTGCTGAACCTGAACGGCACGACCACGGAACCGAAATCTTTGTTCTGGACTCATCGGCAAGACCTGCGCCGGAGAGGTCTGGGAGAGGAACGTTGTAGAATTTAAGACTCAGGGAGTCGTAACATGGGCACGTGCCCAATCTCCCGGTTGACCTGGTCCAGCAGCTAAGCAATGGGACCCAGGCAGCTGCTGTACCGTGCTGACTCCCGGGGGTCCAAAAGCGACTGTCCCGGACCGCGTTAGCCCAGCGGCGGAAAATCGGACCACTGAACTATGCTAGGTAAATATGAAAGCACATTGTCTGTTCGACATTCAATTTCAATGAATGTTGAACTCTTTCACGCATCATTTAAATTGTTTATTATTAATGTGAAGCATTACTCATTATCTTATACCTAAATATGTGTATATTTGCATGTTCATGCTTACGCTATTTGGGCTTTAGGGGCGCCTCAACTCAATGGTTATGTGGCGCTTACGCTATTTGTTGATATATTTTGTTGCCGTTTACCTAAGGACCGGCACTGTAATGTTATGTGTAATTTTGGTACGAGCGGTTTTTTTCAAATACATGTAAATGGAAATCTAGACCAGCGGCCGCACTGCCTGAAAGTTGTATAGTGTTCCAAAGGTAATATTATATTGTTAAGTCACTAGATAGGCAGTTTGTTTGCAGCACATGAGGTGTCTTAGAGAAGTGAAAGTTTTGAAAACAATACTATCTAACGTACTCGTACAGCGAGATTATTATCACACGCGCCCGTAGCTCAGTGGGAGAGCGCCTGGTCTTCTGACTATCTCAGTAGTGGCAGCCTGGTTGCGAGTCGCTTCGGCCGCTTCGCTATTTGCTTTCTGAACGGGAATGGCCTGCGGTCGGTGGCAGCGGTCGCACCTCAACGGCCAGGTGACGTCAGCGAGCGGCGGCGGAGCCGTGTCCAGGTATGTCGGCACGGTAAAACTTTCGTCTCTAATTTCTGCCGGCCAACATGAATTGCGCGATCGGGTGGTGAAGGTCAGGAACAAGCGCAACAGGCTCGCTTAGCGCGGGTCCCTGACCATCGGAGAGGCCATCCATCCAGAACATTCGGACATAATTTAAAACATAAAAAAAATAAAACTACAATAATTTTCTGCCATCAGGGACAATCAGTTACCCAATGTCTGAACTGCTTATTGGAGCTTAGAATGTGCACATTTACACACGATCAGTTTCAGAGAGAAACTCGGCCAGCATTCGTTTCCAAAACGCGAAGTTATTTTGGAATCGCTGGCCGCCAATGGCCTTGGTGTTACTGGACAAACCGGGTGGCGTCAAACATACGGAGACTGCAAGCGGGCGTCGTGTTTAAGCGACATTCGATCGGCTCGCGCCTCACGAATTCAAGTTTCTGGGGGAACTTTTGTTGATGCCGTGGTACTTTTTGGGCTCCAGCGCCAAGGAATTTCTTTGTGGCACTTGGTTTTGTTACTGATGACACACCCTAATGGTCATGTCAGGTGCAACTGGCGTCCCGTAGTATCAAACCTTGTTACATGTGCATTTTCCGAGTGTTTGTTGTTCAGGAGCGTATTGGTTCAGGAGGAGCGTATTGGTCGTACCCCACTCACACCAGGACACGCAGTGATATTGCCCTACCCGGTCGATGTTTAATTGTGTGCTTGGCTGGTTGGCTGGTCTTGAGAACGCCTCAGCGATTGTGAGAAGGGTCGGACTGGGTTCAGCCGAGTTGGAAAAGCGAAAACTTGGTAACATAATTTCGGAGCATTTCAGTTATTTCTTTGACAATTCAGCGTAGCAAATGCATTTAAATAACGGAAGCTTTCCGTGATCACTGGTGCTGGTCCGAGACTTCGCAGTTGTCTGGCAGGTGTTGGTCGCTGTTCAGTGGTGACAGTCGTCTGGCAGGTGTTGGGCGCTGTCCAGTGGTGACAGTCGTCTGGCAGGTGTTGGTCGCTGTCCAGTGGTGACAGTCGTCTGGCAGGTGTTGGTCGCTGTCCAGTGGTGACAGTCGTCTGGCAGGTGTTGGCCGCTGTCCAGTGGTGACATTCGTCTGGCAGGTGTTGGCCGCTGTCCAGTGGTGACAGTCGTCTGGCAGGTGTTGGCCGCTGTCCAGTGTGCGGGTGATTGTCTCGGAGTCTGGGTGTCCGTTGACTGACCGTCCTGTCGCTCTCGGTCGGCAGCGCGTGTGCTCCGGTCCTCACCTCAGTTCGGTGTGACGCTGATGACCTACGAGCTGCTGCAGCGCGTCTTCTACGTCGACTTCGGCGGACTGTGAGTACCGAGTACACGCCACACGCTACACGCCGCACCCTGCCTACCGAGTACACGATACGAAGCCGGGCGCAGACGATTAAACTACAACACTGTACGAGCTTATAATTCACTGCCCTTGGCACCCCACCGCCGTAGCCTTTAGGACCACAGCTAAGAAAGCATAGAGGTGCCCCCGCCATCACCCATACCCAGGCTAACCTGGGACCCCGGCCCTGGCACACGTTTGCCGTGGGCCGGTGCCGTCGGGCGGCCAGCAGCGCCCGGCCGGTGGCGCGGGGCGCCGCTCTGCGGGGCGGGGCGCAGCTTAGTGCGAGGCGGCACGAGCGGGGCCTCAGGTAACCTCATGTACCACCGATTAGGCTTTTTGAATGCGCGGGTGCCTGGAAGTGTAATGGTTTTATATAATGCATGTGTTTTTGTATGTGGGTGTATTTTTTTTTTTTTTCTAAGTGTTTGGGTTAGCTTGTCATAGGTTTTAAGCATCGCCATTCATGCCCATCTGTTTTTACACAACCGACGTGCAAGGGTGAAAAGCCTCGTAATCATGTGGACCTTCTGCGACAACATAACATCTGAATCTGAATTCTGAATACACACGCCTCCCAGCCCTATATCCATCTCTGTCTTCCTGTCGTGACTCTTCTCCTCCTCCCTTCCCGTCCCCTTCCCTTCCTTTCCTCCCTTCTCCCTTCCTCCCTTCCTTCCCCTTCCTCCCTTGCCTCCCTTCCTCGCCTTCCTCCCCTTCCTCCTTTCCTTCCTCCCTTCCATCCCTTCCTCCCTCCTCCCTTCCTCCTGTCCTCTTCCTACCCTTGCCTCCTCTCCCTTTTCCTTCTTCCCTTCCTCCTCTTCCCTCTTCCTTCCTCCCTTCCTCCTTTCCTCCCTTCCTCTCTTCCTCCCTTCTCCTCCTTCCTCCCTTCCTCCCTTCCTCCTTCCTCCCTTCCTTCCTCCCTTCCCTCTTCCTTTCTTCCCTTCCTCCCTTCCTCCCTTCCTCCCTTCCTCCCTTCCTCCCTTCCTCCCTTCCTCCCTTCTTCCCTTCCTCCCTTCCTCCCTTCCTCCCTTCCTCCATTCCTCCCTTCCTCCCTTCATCCCTTCATCCCTTCCTCCCTTCCTCCCTTCCTCCTTCCATCACTCCTCACTCCTCACTCCTCACTCTCACTCCCTCACTCCCTCACTCCCTCACTCCCTTCCCTCTCCTCCTCTCGTCCCTCTCTCCCCCTCTCCCCCTCATCCCTACTCCCTCTCTCCCTCCCTTACTCCTCACTCCTCACTCCTCACTCCCTCACTCCATCCTTCCTGACTCCATCATATCCTCTCTCCTCTCTCCCTCTCTCCCTCCTCGCCTCTCTCCTCTCTCCTCTCTCTCCTCTCTCCTCTCGCTCCCTCTCTCCCTCTCTCCCTCTCTCCTCCTCTCTCTTCCTCTCTCCCTCTCTCCCTCTCTCCCTCTCTCCCTCTCTCCCTCTCTCCCTCTCTCCCTCTCTCCCTCCTCCCTTCTCCCTCCTCTCCCTCTCTCCCTCTCCTCCCTCTCTCCCTCTCCATCCCTCGTCTCCCTTCTACCTCTCTCCCTCTCTCCCTCTCTCCCCTCCTCCCTTCTCCCTCACTCCCTCACTCCTCACTCCCCTCACCCTACCTCCCTACTCTACTTCCCTCCTCCCTACTCCACCTCCCTACCTCCTACCTCCTACCTCCACCTCCCTACGTCCCTACCTCCCTACCTCCCTACTCCCTACCTCCCTCCCTCCTCCTCCTCCCTCCCTCCCTCCTCCCTTAATCCCTCACCTCCCTACTCCCTCACCCCTCACTCCTGACTCCATCACTCCCTCCTCACTCCTCACTCCCTCACTCCCTCACTTCCTGATCCACACTTCCCGTCTCTCCCTCCCTCCCCTCCCCCCCTCCCTCCCCTCACCTTCCCCTCCCTCCCTCCCTCCCTCCCTCCCTCCCTACCCTCCCTCCTCCCTCCCCTCCCTCCCCTCCCTCCCTCCTCCCCTCCCTCCCTCCCTCCCCCGCTCCTCCCTCCACCTCCCTCGCCTCCCCTCCCTCCCTCCCTCCCCTCCTCCCTCAGCTCGCCTCCCTGCCCCTCCCTTCCCCTCCCCTCGCTCCCCCTCCTCCCCTCCCTCCCCTCCCTCCCCTCCCTCCCCCCTCCCCTCACTCCCCTCCTCCTCCCTCCCCTCCCTCCCCTCCCTCCCTCCCTCCTCCCTCCCCTCCCTCCCCTCCTCCCCTCCCTCCCTCCGCCCCCTCGATCTCCCTCTCTCCTCTCTCCCTCTCTACCTCCCCCTACCCTCCCGTTCCCCTCCCTCCCCTCCCCTCCCCTCCACTCACTCACTTCCACTTCACTCCCTTCACCCGCACCTCCGGCTCACTCCGCTCACTCCGCTCAACGTCCGCTCACGTCCGCCTCATCCGCTCACTCATCTCCCTCCCTCCCTCCCTCACTCTCCTGACTCCATCACTCCCTCCCTCACTTCCTGACTCCATCACTGCCCTTCCCTCACTTCCTGACTCCATCACTCCCTCTCAGCTCCTGATCCATCACTCCCCCCTCACTCCCTCACTCCCTCGGCTCCATCGCTTCCCTCGCTCCTCGCTCCTCGCTCTCCTCGCTCCCTCGCGTCAATACTCGCATCACTCGCTTCACTCGCTCAACTCGCTCACCGCTCCGTCACTCGCCATGCTCCCTCCCTCCCTCCCTCCCTCCTCCCTCACTCACGTCACTCTCACTCGCTCCCTCCCTCCCTTCCTCCCTTCCTCCCTTCCTCCCTGCCTCACTCCCTTCCTCCTTCACTCCCTCCTCACTCCTTCCTCCCTCACTCCCTTCCTCCTTACTCCCTTCCTACCCTCCATCCCATTCTTCCTCCCTTGTCCCTTCCTCCCTCACTCCCTTCCTCCCTCCACTCCTTCCTCCCTCCTCCCTTCCCCCTCACTCCCCGTTCCTCTCATCCCTTTCCCTCCCTCCCTCCTTCTGTTTTGCTTCAGTACATGATGAGAAGTTGTGCGTATGAAACTAACAAACTTTCCATCAAAATTGAATATGCGGTTTGTTCCATCAAAATGTGATGATGAGTATCGCCGCATAAATGGATACCGGATCATATGTTTTTCTTGAATTTCATGTGTTTGTTTTGTTCAAAAAGTTTTGAGTTTTTCCGGCTGTACTATGTGAAATGTTTTCACCTGCGGCCGGAATTATAGCAACATGCTGACTATAGCTAGGGGGCGGCAGGGGCTTTAGCCCCGCCCAAATCGCGCTAAATCGGCGAAATTTTGCGCACATTTTGTGCATTTAGAAGGGAATAGAAAAACTGTGTTGCTAAGGCATGTTTGTTTTAAACCGTTCAATAATGTCAAATAAAGAAGCTAAATCCTATGAGTGTTCCAAATTGGTTGAAACTTTTTGAAATTTAGCTCCCTCCAAATCGCCTGCAGTCTACGTTCTGGATCCGCCAGTGCGTGCTGATATGGGTTTTACTTAGCATGTCAATTAAGTCACGATTATTGTGTACATAAGAAGCAAACTAACTCTGAATGTCAAAAACTTGCAGCCAAATTCCCGACGTACAAATGATTTCTCACTGACGCTGAAAAATAACACATACGCAGCAGCATATGGACTCCACCAAGCTGCTTCTCTCATACCGTTGTGTTAATCTTTGTGCGTGATCCAGGCATAGGTCCGCTAAGCTCATTAATAATCCGTTAAGCGTACGCGACCAAACCGGTTTGGCGCTGAATACCATCGGATGCGCTCCTCTCTTCCCGGGGCGCGCGGACAACAAAATACCTCAGAAGTCGTCGCCCCTGAACTTTAGTCACGACTCCACTCTCTGAAAAATGCACTCTCTGCGAGTGTGTGGGATTGTGGCCGTGATAATCCGATAAAGAACTGTTGTCCGTTATATGTGGCGGCGTGGGCGGTGGAGACGGAGGCGTAAGTGGTTTGCGTCTTTACATAGCTGGCATGTTATATCACACCAACGGCTATCGCTAATGCATTGCAGCTGTGTTTGTCTCGTCAAGGCGCTTTCATAATTGTCAATGGTGACCTGTGAAGGTCAGCGGATAAATTTGACCTCAGGTCAAGGTCATTTGGTGACCCAGATAGGTCATGCTGCATATGGGGCGACGCGGCTCGACAAGACAAACAGATTGGTGTCATCTGATCGTCTCTATCTTTATTCTATCAAGCTATCAAGAGTTATCAGCAAAATAATGTTGATGACCTCAGATGACCGTGCAGAGATACTGAGCAACAATTGCACTTGGGTCATCAATAATTAGCTAAAATAACATGATTCGAAAGAGCCGGCCTTATACAACGCAAATTCTCTGAATAGGAAGCATTTGTTTATTGTCCCGTTTACTTAACCCGCCACTGCAGGGGGTTGATTTCCGCCCCCCTCAGGTTTTTCAGGTAGCGGAAAAACCGCGCGCGCAGCGCCGCCCAAACTTCGTACACCTGTTTGGGCATCACATTACCCACCACTTGGAAAGTTTTGGACTCGAGGTCATCTCAGTCAGGTTTCACAAGTCCATGTCAAGTGACCTCACCTTCAAAATGTTTGCGTTTCTGCCCAAGCCACAGTCTTTTTCGAAATTTGAAAATTTGCCAGGATTTCATAGGAATAACCCAGTACCTACAGTCGTATATCTCGGATTTTTCGTTATCGGTGACCAAAAGGTCAGGGTCAATTTCCTGACCTCCCCATTATAAGTGAATGGAAAATAACAAATGCTCCCTTTCAGTAAAATATGCATTGGATTAAGATAATGCTTTCAGAATCATGCCTTTTAGCTCATTCTTAAATGATCAAGTGCAATGTTGCTTTTAGTGATTTCTACCAAGGTTCATCTGAGGTCATTCTGAAGTCATCAGCAATGATTTGCTAATAATCTTGATAAAAAAAGAGATAGGGACGATTAGTTGACAGCCAATGTGTTCCGTCTCGTCTGCCGTTGCCCCATATGCAACATGACCTACCTGGGTCACAAATACCTTACCTGAGGTCAAATTTTTTGAAGTTGACCTTACCAGGTCACCCATATATATGTTTCAAGCGCATCAATGAGACAAACCACGATGGCGTCAAATTTTTCCTACTTCTTAGGTGACATGCTATTCACGAAAAATGTTTCGCTAAAACAGTTTTTGACATTTATGACCTCTGAGCCTAAACTATTGATCTGAGATTCAATTGAGACATACATGCTATTTCAAATTTCAAAGCTATCGATGCCTCTCTAATCGTTTGCTCCTAAGCTATCATAGTTTCGAGATATCGGGGTTTCTGGAAAGAGTCCTAAAGAGTTCAAAACCGGAAATCTGACCTTTGGGACCACTTGGTGACCTCAATTGTGACCTGATCCAAGAAAAGACCGATAATACTTTCGATAGAGCTTGCCTAGAGCTATCTAATGCCGTTTTCGCTTGTCGTACGTTGGCGTAGTTTTGGAGAATCTCACGGGGGCGGAAATCAACCCCCCCTGCAGTTCGTGTTCGGCGCGAACCCCCTGCAGTGCGCGGGTTAAAGGTAATGGGGAGGCCAGGATATTGACCTGACCTTAGGTCACCGGTATGAAAAATCCGAGATAAAATAATTATAGGTACTGATAACCTTATGAAATCATGCAAGTTTGAAATATTTCGGAAAAGACTGTGGCCTTGGCACGACCAAAAACATGTTTGGAGGTAAGGTCGGTTGACGTGACCTTGTGATCTGAGATGATCTGAAGTCAAAACTTTTACAAAGTGTGGGTAATTGATGCCCGAACGGCTGTGAGAATTTGTCGTCGCTGCGCGCTGCCGTTTTCCCGCTATTTCTGAAAAACCTGACGGGGTGGAAATCAACCCCCATGCAGTGCGTGGATTAAGCATTCTCAAGAAGTTTAACTGAATAAGATCTCGTCCTGGTTTTTTTTTGCCGTGTAGGCCCGTCAGGTTTCTCATCAACGGAATTTGTCATCGACTTCGGGGGCGGGGTAATGCCCCCCGACGAACTTTCGCAATAGCTCAAAAGGGAATAAAAAAACGAGTAGCGCTATAGACGTTAAACTGGGAATTCCTTCCTCTAATTTAATTGTATATCTGCTGTGCAAAAATGAAACTGTTTCGTCGAAAAATATAGATATAGCGCATTTAGTGGCGTCAATGCATACGAGGTGACGAGTTTGGTAAAAAAATGCTAACCTTTAAGTAGATCGTACAAGGTCATATTTTAAGAAAAATAAAATAACATAACATCGACAAATAGCAAATGACAAGTGCTTAACATGCAAGGTTCCTAAACATCGCTATCTCGGTTTTGTGATTTTGTTTTACTCCCAAAAATCGACGTTCACATTTTTCGTTAACGCTGCCTACATCGTCTTTCCGGGAACTGTGGGCTTTGGATGCCTACACATTTTTTTTCTTTCTAATCCATTACAAAATGGAATTTACATTAGAGAACCACATACATACGGTAAATTCCCAAACCAAATTTCAAAACAATATCTCCTTTTTGACTGACCTATGGCTTATAAGGTATGAGTATTGAGTATTGAGTAACTCATGACGTTTTTTATTGTTTTTGTTACGTGTAATGACTTTTTACGAACAAATAAACGTCACCACTGCATTTCTGAGACAAAACTAGTCGAGAAACATGTTTTTGAATTTATATGAAAATATTTCGAGTTTTGACATCTGATCTGACATCGACCTGATCTTTACATTAACTTCACTTAAATGAGGTCTGGTGGTAAAATGATTGTCACTATCGTGTTCGACGTGTAAAATAATTCATAAAACATGTGTCGCATGACTTTCGTAGATCTTTTGCGCATAGTGACCTTATGTGACCTGACTTCGACCTTTGCAAACAATCTCACTTGAGCTCATGTGGGATGTATATTATACTTGTGAAGAGGGCTTTGGGTGATGATGGTCGCAATCGAAGGATTTTCACGGAAAGCATCGGCGGGACAAACTTACCCACAACCCTGTCCGGCGGCACGGGCGCTCTTCAAATTTCCGAAGCTTATAACTTTGCAACCACTCAGCCAATTGCGGTCGGGTTTTTATCACCCAAGAGCGCCACCGAATCAGTCGTGCGTTTGACATGTTATGATCTGATTGGGTGGCAGCGTACGGCTTGGAACGCACGAGCGTGGGCATGCCAAATCCGATGCTGGCTGAAAATCATGTCTGATGAGAAAACAGCTCCATCAAACTGGGCCCATTTTGTCGTACGTTTATAGGATATGGTACTCCACTAACTTGAAAGTAAATATTGCTTCAGACTTACGTGCACGTCAGCCACTGGCGGATCCAGGGGGTGGGCATATAGGGGCATGCCCCCAAGCATAAAGTGGTCTGTTACCTCCTCAAACGATCAAGCCAAACAAGAAAAATCGGTCGGTAATAATGTATAATGGCTTTGCCTCTGTTCCAAAAATACAAGTTTCGATGCAAACAAATAACAGTAAGAATGCAGTTGACCAGGAAATATAATTTATTGAGAACCCATCATATCTGACTTTGTTCATGACTCTCAAATGTAGACAATTTTTCGATCGTTGTATTTGTGTAGTATCTCATCACCATGTGCCGTTCTGAATCATATCAGTTGTGTTCGTTGTGTTGCTGACCTGACCCTGACTAACCTCTCCCCGCCTCCCGCAGCCGTCCGACGGGCTCGGAGACCTCTGCACCTCAGTCGCTCTCCGAGGCGGTGAAGCAGGAGAACCCAGCGCACATCGGCGGCTACCGGGTGGCCGTGCCCATCCTGGAGGGGCTCGAGACCAAATTCGGCCTGGCGTTCCCGCGCCACGCCGCGCCACGAACCGCCGCCTCGTAACCGCGGGTTCGGCGGCCCCGGCATCTCTAGTGCATTGTTGACGTAGTTTTGTGACGCGTGCTGTTTGAGTGGTACCGCTGTCTGCCGGCGCCGGCGAGCGGCGGCGAGCGGCGGTGACGAGCGTGGTCCCGTACTGGGACTGTTGTTGCTGTTTTGAGGGTTGTTACGGACGCTGGTCGGCTTTGTTCCCTCCCTCGTGGAGTGTGGCGACTCGGCCGGGTGTGTCGGAGCGCCCCGGTGTCAGGGAGGCCGCCGTCCCGCGCCCGGGGAGGAGCAGGTGAGGAGGACGGCGGGGTGATGACCGTTTTAGACCCGGTGGTGTGTGTCTTTCTCCGTATGGGCCGAATGTGCCGTGTAGAGCAGTGTAGTCCGGTGTAGATAGTGTCCTCCGAGGCGTCGGCTGTCGGCGTGTGGCGAGCTTCATCAGTGCTGAGCGAGCGCGCGTCAGGTGGACCGCGGGACTGCCTCCCCGGGAAGTCAGACTTAACAAGCCGCTGTCTGCGGCAGACTTCGAGCCGCTGTCTGCGGCTGTGTCCGCACAGTGTCGCCATGCGTGCCTCTGTGCGTGTCGCGGTGCCGGCCGTTCACTGCTGGTATGCCCGCTGATCTGCCGCCGGCTGAGGCCCCTTCCCTCCCCGCCCGGCGGCTGCCTGCCACAAGCTCAGAGGAGTGCTCAGAGGAGAGACTCGGGTGAGTGTATGTCGTCGGTCACAGGCAGCTTGTCAGGTACACTGCCATGGTGACAGACCAGGGTCACACTTTTATCCACCAACCCGCCCGCTTTCACGCGCAGCTAACACTTCAGACGATGCCAAACAGGGTTATCTCGAGTCAGTAGCCGCCGGTGCCGCATCTTGCCGTGACTCGATTACAGCGAACGCCTTCTAGAACGAGAATGATCCGTCTCAATTCTGTCACATTGTTCACGTATGTGAAGTGTTGCCGGCACATTATGAACGTGTCCTAATAGAGAATCTTCTGCTTCCGCGTAGTACATCAGCGCTGCCCATCAGCGTTGTCCGTTCTGAGCTGTTTTCGCTGTCTCGTTCTCGGTCTGTCCGGCTGCCCGGCGGCTGGTTTTATAGGATTTTAGCGGCTGCCGGAGACTGTGACGGCAGTGTGGAGCCCCGCCTGTGCGGGACGGTGCCGCTGTCCGAGGGACGCTGGTCGCCCCGCTGTGTGACGCCCAGCGTACCTTACTGTAAATACACCTTACCACGCAGCTGGGCAGGATTTATAGAGCGGGCGGGATGGCACATAGCACGGCCAGGACACGCCGTGCAGCGGCGATCAAACGGTGTGGATGGGGTCGGCACGTGAGGTGTCCCTTCGCTGGGAGTTTAGTATACAAGATCACATTTGGGAGTGTACCGTAAAGGGATAGTGTCTCTACTGACATCGCTTAATTGGGGTTTTTGACACTGGTTTGTAGAACACAATTTTCCGAATCGAACCATGCCTTTCATTTCTCTTGATTCACACTAGTTGCTGAGATATTCCAAAGCAAAGACCATAGGCCGCGGAACGGTCGGGGGAGGGGGAGGCACCTTGCCTTCTTGAATTTGCAAGGTGGGGCACCCATGTCAAAGTGCCCCATTAAATCTGATATGGCTAAGGTTCATCATTTATGCCTAATTATCAAATTTATTGAAACACATTTGTATAATGCCGTGATTCTGAACGAGCGCGATAATGCAAACCTGGCATTTCCGTTGAATACGCCAGACGTTGTGTCAATGTAGCATGACGGAAACAGCGACGGGTGCATGACAGAAACAGCGACGGGTACATGACGGAAACAGCGACGGACGGGTACATGACGGAAACAGCGACGGACGGGTGCATGACGGAAACAGCGAACGGACGGGTACATGACGGAACAGCGACGGACGGGTGCATGACAGTAAACAGCGACGGACGGGTACATGACGGAAACAGCGACGACGGGTGGCAATGACCTGAAACAGCGACGGACGGTACATGACGGAAACAGCGACGGACGGTTGCATGACGAAAAGCGACGACGGGTGCCATGACGGAAAACAGCGACGGACGGGTACATGAACGGAAAACAGCGACGACGGGTGCATGAACAGAAACAGCGACCGGACGGGTGCATGACGGAAACAGGCGACGGACGGTACAATGACGGAAAACAGCGACGGCCTGCATAAAACGGAAAAGCGACGGATGGGTGCATGAACGGAACAGCGACGGACGGGTGCAATGACGGAACAGCGACGGACGGGTACAATGACGGAACAGCGACGGACGGGTGCATGAACGGAAACCAGCGACGGACGGGTACATGGCGGAAACAGCGAACGGACGGGTGCATGACGAAACAGCAGACGGACGGGTACATGGACGGAAACAGTGACGGACGGGTTACATGAACGGAAACAGCGACGGACGGTGCCATGACGGAACAGCGACGGAGGGTACATGACGGAAACAGCGACGGACGGGTACATGACGGAAACAGCGACGGACGGTGGCAATGAACTGAAACAAGCGACGGAACGGTACATGAAACGGAAAAGCGACGGAACGGTGCATGACGGAAACAGCGACGGACGGGTACATGACGGAAAAACAGCGACGGACGGGTACATACGGAAACAGCGACGGACGGTTACACAGACGAAACAGCGACGGACGGGTACATGACGGAAAACCAGCGACGGACGGGTACATGACGGAAACAGCGACGGACGGGTGCATGACGGAACAGCGACGGACGGGTACATGACGGAAAACAGCGACGGACGGGTACATGACGGAAACAGCGACGGACGGGTGCATGACGGACAAGCGACGGACGGTGCATGACGGAAACACGACGGACGGGTTACATTGACGGAAAAGGAGGACGGGTACATGAACGGAAACAGCGACGACGGTGCATGACGGAAACAAGCGACGGACGGGTACATGGACGGAAACAGGCGACGGACGGGTGCAATGACGGAAACAGCGAAGACGGGTGCTGACGGAAACAGCGACGGACGGGTGCATGACGGAAACAGCGACGGACGGGTAAAATGACGGAAACAGCGACGCCGGGTGCATGACGGCAACAGGCTTAAGCACATTATGCGCAGCTCTACTTAAGGGAAATATATGCACCTTGGGAAAAACTATGTAAGAAGATGGAGAAGAATGCCCTGATTACGGTCCTGGCAATTCATTTTGCGAAAAAAAAGTCAGAATTTGTTGTAATTTGAAAAATAGGTAATATGTTTAATGTGACAGTCACACCAATCTTTGCGTCACCAAAGCGGTTGTGTCGTCACAAGGAGGCCATCGAACGGCAAAACTTTGCGCCCGCCAGTGACAGCTGCTGGCCGGCCCACCACGATGGGTGCACCGGTAGGCGTGAAACGCGACTGGCTGGGGTCGAACGCGCTCGCTCGCGCCGGGTAGGACGTGGGGGGCCACCATAGTGAACCACTAGTGTGCCGAGCGCCTGACCGACCGTCGGTGGCGGTCGGGCGGACCAGGTATGAAATACTGGGCGGACGGGTTCAAAGCGAAGTGCGGTGGCAAATCACAGTGGAGTAACTTACTGATGACGTATGCGAACTCACGGATATGTGAGTTGAAATATGACCAACATATGACCAACGGTTTTTGCCGTTGAAAGTCAGCAACTAGGTCGCTTTTGGAGGGAAAAATTTCGGATTTGGGGTTTCTCAGCACACCCGACAATCTGGCTATCCTCAGTTAAAAACTAATGTTAAAGGTGCTATATTCCTTAAGGGATAGTTCCCTTGAAAAAAAAACGAGAAAAAGTTCAGAATATGAAGAGAAGCCAAGAAATTTAAGTATCATAATTACTAGTAGTCAAAAGAAACCTATATTTACGCGGTTAAAAGCAAATAAAATGTAAATTATTTGTGATATTCATATTTTTTCCTCAAGTAATGCGAAATCAGCTGCTGAGAAAGCACTGCCAAGTCATTGATTTAGTAGGGATCGTGTCGTATACATGGTGGTAACTTGCCAAGTACTTGTTGAAGATGCCGGAAAATACAACGCTTTGAAAACCATACACAGTACTTTGCTTTAAGTAGGTATTCGTCACTATTAGATTTAACTATATGAAAGTGTGTGTCCGCCATCGTCGCTCACTGTCCGTGCTCTGGGGCGCTGTCTGGATTATGTGTCACAAGGTCATGCCGGGCGGCCTGCGCGCGGGCGGCCGCAATCAAGACAGCGGCACGCGCGTACTGTGCGAGGTGGGGTTCGTGAGTGGGAAGGGACAGATAAACCATTTGTACGCGAGCCTGGAACGTTCAGGCCAAGCCGCTGAAAGGGGCGCTACGCATACGCTACAGAACGTTGTTTAGAAAAAATGTTTTATAGAAAGATTTAAACATCAAATCACTATGCATCGCATTACTGACAAATCTCTTGCATAAAAAGAATGAGGTACTGAAACAGTATGGTTTTTTTTTTTTTGTCCAGCACTTACACTTTCCCCAAAGTCTTACGTCATCTGTGCGGTCATAATCATAACTCATCTCAGCCAAATCAAGCCATCAGCGATTGGAGTACCGGGTATACCCGGTCCCGCTTTAGGACCTGAATATAAAATAATTAAGAAGGTTTCTTGGAAATGTGAAAGCGTCACAAGTCATTTCGAGCATGCGCCACAAACTGGCTATCTGCTCAACTCAAAAAACTAATGTTAGGTGAACTATTCCTTTAACCCACGCCCCGCTGGTAGGGGGCAAAATCTGCCCTCCCTCTCGGATTTTCCCCATAACTCGAAAACTATCACAGATATCGACGTGAAACTTTCAGTACATTATGGCGCATCCATTCTGCGTCTTCTCACTTCATTTCAATTAAATTGGCGTAGCTCTTTGGGAGGTGATAATGTTTTAATGACGTCATGTCATGCAATTTTTGGTGAAAAACGAAAAACGAGTTTTGAAGCAATGCAAATGAAAACATAAAATGAAATGACATTGACCTTTTCTTTAAACTGGCTATTTCGGATTTTCGATATTTTGGATTATTGACCCATATTTTCTTACCGTAAGACAAATATGTTTGACATTGACATACCAACACAGCAGACAATACTCCCTTTAACTCCCTTTAAAGCGAAAGAAACATTTTGGCCGCCTCCATACCTACAGTAAACAGAGCTACTACAGCTGAGTGGTCACTTCCCGGCCTGTCTAATCAGCCGACACCAGGGGACCGGCAACGATTTTTTCAAAGTTGAGCGGGTGAAACAAATTTTGACAAGCCACCCCATTTTTATTCGGTGGATTTCGGCTATCACTTCAACTGGAGTCCTACGTTGTCTTTCATAATGAACGTTTGTCTACCTGAAATTCTTAACTAACCATATATGTATGAATCATTGCATGTGTGAATGCATGACTTCATGGGATCCAATTAGGGGAATCCAAATATTCACTTGCTGTCTTCAGCGATGACTACTTTTGCCTTCTCTTATATAATTCACCATACCTAACATTGGGATTTTTTCCTGTATGCTTGTTCAAGTTTGTTTCCATTTCTTAGCTGGGGGTGCCGCGACTTTCTCCTATATGTTTTCTGGTGGTAACGTACATGGTGTTTGTGCATAAGTCGCTGGGATAGTGGGAGGGGGCACTCGTTCTCCTGGTCACTCTTGGGTGGCGGTTGGAAATAAATGAGTGGTGCAGTCAAAGACGAGAAAAAGGTTAATTTTAAAAAACACTTAGTAATAAAAATACATCGATTTGCATACGTTATAATTATGTATCACCATGATCGTAAGGCAATAGAGTTTTCATTCATAATGATCTCGAACAGGTACATTTTCGCTTTCAATGCTGGTGCCGTTTTTGCGGAGACAGATTTCGGCTCTTCTCTGAAAGATATGCCGCACTGCACGCCCGATATCTTCCGGTTAGAACCATAAAGTGAAGCCCTCCACGGGCGTCCACGCTCGACGGAGTGTTGCAGGAGGGCTTTACGAAAATTCGGTGAACGCCACCGACCTGAAGCAATAGTCCAGGGGAACAGGTCTGGACTGCCAGAGGGACACGCGTTCTATCGGTCTGGCGGCTGATGGCATGGCATGTCCGTCAAATATATCAGTCAACGACAGCCGCACTGCGGCTGTTTATTCACTGGTTGGTGCCTATGACACCATCTTGCTGCATCAAGAGAAGGTGACCTTTTGGCATACCTGAGGTCAGAGACCCTCCTAGAGAAGCTTCAGGTTCACGGCAAAAGGTGCACAGATGTATCACCCTGCTGGCGCTGACTGTTATTGAGATTGCTGTCAAAATACAAATGTTTTCAAATTTTAAGTTTGGCGTTTAAATTTAAGCACAGGTGCATTCTGTTATGTTTATTCTGACCATGCTCCAATTAAACCGTATCAAAAGTGACACAATAAACATGCAACATGAAAAAGTCATCTCGGGTCATCAGAGGACAGTGACCTCGGTTGACCTCTGAAAAGGTCAACCGAGGATTGCACTTGAAACCATAAATGTCACCTGGTAACACCTGTGCATATGTCCCTCAACAACAAAAAATCGTAAACCGCACAAGTGATGAGCATCGATACTAAGGGACGCCAGTTGCGCCTGGCATGACCCTGAGAAACAAGTCATAGGTCACGGGCCATGGGGGTAGGCGTTTAAAATATTCAGAGTATGTACCAAATTGTTCAAATGTAAGGTACTGAAAGTTGCATCGCAATTGGTTGATAACGCGAGTTATTCCCGAAAAGAAGAAAACACAAACGAGGGGTAGCATCCACCCCCTTCCCCCTGCACTGGCGACGGTGAATTAAGTTGTTTTATAACCCAACCAAGACATTGATCACTGCAATCGATGGATGGTAAAGTATATACTCAATAAAACCAGTAAGACGCCTTGAAACGGCGAAAGGACGAGCGAGTCCGAATAAATCTGCGTCAAATTATCACCCGCTCAACGGAGGTTCGTTTTTTATGCAAAGCATGTTCTTTTTTCTCGTTATGTGGTGTTTTGCCGTCGCAAATAGATCCGAGCGAAATCGATACTTTGAACTAAATAGGTTTTGCAGCGTTATTTTTAATTTGCAATTATAAGCTTCATGTTTGAAGGCAAAATCATTTTGGGTGAGTATTAGATGGATTTGATTGCGCTTTTAGCTGCATCATTTTTTATCGTCTAGCAGCCATTTGTTTTGAAGCTACTGCGGTGTAATGAAGAAAATGTTATATAATTGTCAATACAAATATTACAGACAGAATTTTAACAGCGTGAAATACTGCATTAAAACCTCAATTTTTGCATGCATTTTTAGAGACGGTACATTGGTCTACAGATTGGTGTTTGTTTCATCGCTTCACGTCCCATAATGTGCTGAGCACTGATTTTAAATTGTGAAAGACGTCATAAAACTAATGAATTTGCGTTGTATAGCCAGTAACTTTGCACGTACCACGCGCCCGCCTGAATCGACACATAGTGCATACGCCGGGCGGATCGTTTCTCTACGCATCTGTGTTTGACTGTGTTCTTTGCGAACTTTTGGTTGCCGAGATATAGGTCCGGTATTGCAACGATGCTTTGTAGGTAATTTCGTGGACGGAACAGGGGTGCAGCTTATCTTAGTAGTGCGCACGTGCAAGTGTGACACAGGTTTGACCTGTGCAAAAATGCCATGGTGTGGTCCTCCAGCCACACACCCAAATTTTTACTTTATAGTTTATAGGTCCAGCCGTTTTCTAGCTAACAGCAGGAATAATATTTTCTGAAGCCCCCTACGCGGCACGTGTCACGCGCCATGCTGACCTTACGTGAGCAAAAGCATGTCAACAATCATAATGTCATTGCATGGGGCTATTAGATGCGAAGACCGCTATCAATCGGAATGCGGGGTTCAGAAGATATAAGCTTCTGACAAGCGTCGCGGTCTGGCCGGGGCCCGCCGGGTCGGGTCGGCCGCCTTATATGTGAGAAAAATCCGGTATTCAATGAGGACTCGCTCCGCGCTTCGCGCTCGCTCGTAATACACAGATATTGTACGAATGGTAGCTAAGCAACAGTCCCCACAGTCAGTTTGTTTGTGAGTTTGTCATTGTGAGAGCCGCTGACGGTCAGCGCGAGCCGCTCGATGTTATCGCGTCACATCGATATGGAAGGCAACAAACATGTGTGACGGTGTGACTACGGATCATGGTGCACAAGGACAAGCGTCGAGACCAGATCAACACATGCTATCGTACATGGTCATCGTCTGAGCTGAGCTGAGCTGAGCTGTGGAAGCTGCAGCGAATGTTCGTCTGAGCTGAGCTTGAAGTGTGGAAAGCTGCAGCGAATGTTCGAGCTATCGAGTACATGGCATGGTCTGGCTGAGCTGAAGGCTGTGTGAAGCTGCAGCGAAATGTCGAGCTATCGTAATGGTCATGGTCTGAGCTTGAGCTGAGCTTGTGGAAGCCATGCAGCGAAATGGTTGAGCTATTCGTAACATGGTCATGGTCTGAGCTGAGCTGAGCTGTGGAAAGCTGCAGCGAATGGTTCGAAGCTAATCGTACATGGTCATGTTCTGAGCTGAGCTGAGCTGTGGAACTGCAGCGAATGTTCGAGCTATCGTACATGTCATGGTCGAGCTGAGCTGAGCTGTGGAAAGCTGCAGCGAATGTTCGAGCTATCGTACACTGGTCATGGTCTGAGCTGAGCTGAGCTGTGGAAGCTGGAGCGAATGTTCGAGCTATCCGTACATGGTTCATGGTCTGAGCTTGAGCTGAGCTGTTGGAAGCTGCAGCGAATGTTCGAGCTATCGTACATGGTCATGGTCTGAGCTGAGCTGAGTGTGAAGCTGCAGCGAATGTTTTCGAGCTATCGTACATGGTCATGGTCTGAGCGAGCTTGAGCTGTGGAAGCTGGCAGCGAATGTTCGAGCTAATCGTAACATGTCATGGTCCTGAGCTGAGCTGAGCTGTGGAAGCTGCAGCGAATGTTCGAGCTAATCGTAGGCATGGTCATGGTCTAAGCTTGAAGCTGAGCTGTGGAAGCTGCAGCCGAAATGTTCGAGCTTAATCTACAATGGTCAGAGGCTCTGACCAGAGCTGTGGGAGGCTGCAGCCTATGCCCTGGTCCGTTTTACTCGGCTTCTGACCGGAGCTGTGGGAAGCTGCAGCGAATGTTCGAGGCTATCGTACATGGTCATGTCTGGAGCTGAGCTGAAGCTGTGGAAGCTGCAGCGAATGTTCGAGCTATCGTAACATGGTCATGGTCTGAGGCTAGCTGAGCTTTGTGGAAGCTGCAGCGAATGTTCGAGCTAATCGTAAACATGGGTCAATGGTCTGAGCTGAGCTGAGCTGTGGGAAGCTGCAGCGAATGTCGAGCTTATCGTACATGGTCATAGTCTGAGCTGAGCCTGAGCTGTGGAAGCTGCAGCAATGTTCGAGCTATCGTACATGGTCATGGGTCTGAGCTGAGCTGAGCTGTGGAAGCTGACGAATGTTCGAGCTATCGTCATGGTCATGGTCTGAGCTGAAGCTGAGCTGTGGAAACTGCAGCGAAGTTTCGAGCTATCGTAGCAGGTCAATGGTCTGAGCTGAGCCTGAGCTGGTGGAAGGCTGCAGCGAAAATGTTCGAGCTATCGTACATGGTCATGGTGCTGAGTGAGCTGAAGCTGTGGAAGCTGCAGCGAATGTTCGAGCTATCGTACATGGTCATGTCTGAGCTGAGCTGGCTGTTGGAAGCTGCAGCGAATGTTCGAGATATCGTACATGGTCCATGGTCTGAAGCTCGAGCTGAGCTGTGGAAGCTGCAGCGATGTTCGAGCTATCGTACATGGTCATGGTCTGAGCTGAAGGCTGAGCTGTGGAAGCTGCAGCGAATGTTCGTCTGAGCTGAGCTGAGCTGTGGAAGCTGCAGCGAATGTTCGAGCTATCGTACATGGTCATGGTCTGAGCTGAGCTGAGCTGTGGAAGCTGCAGCGAATGTTCGAGACGGTCCTGTCTGAGCTGAGCTGAGCTGTGGAAGCTGCAGCGAATGTTCGTCTGAGCTGAGCTGAGCTGTGGAAGCTGCAGCGAATGTTCCGAGCTATCGTACATGGTCATGTCTGAGCTGAGCTGAGCTGTGGAAGCTGCCAGCGAATAGTTCGAGCTATCGTACATGGGTCATGGGTATGAGCTGAGCTTGAGCTGTGGAAAGCTGCAGCGATGTTCGAGCTATCGTAATGGTCATGGTCTGAAGCTGAGCTGAGCTGTGGAAGCTTGCAGCGATGTTCGAGCTATCGTACATGGTCATGGTCTGAGCTGAGCTGAGCTGTGGAAGCTGCAGCGAATGTGAGCTTATCGTACATGGTATGGTCTGACTGACTGAGCTGTGGAAGCTGCAGCGAATGTTCGAGCTAATCGTACATGGTTCATGGTCTGAGCTGAAGCTGAGCTGTGGAAGCTCAGCGAATGTTCGAGCTATCGTACATGGTCATGGTCTGAGCTGAGCTGAAGCTGTGGAAGCTGCAGCGAATGTTCGAGCGTATCGTACATGGTGATCGTCTGAGCTGAGCTGTGGAAGCTGCAGCGAATGTTCGAGACGGTCCTGCCTGACAATGTCGTGAGCCTTCCATCGGCAGTGCAGATTGGTGGTGCAGGGCAGACAGACATTGCCTCGCTGCTACTGTGTCGGCTGTCTTCAGCCGGGGCCCCGACCACCGGCACCGATGACCTCGCCTCGAAAGAGAAGCATCGGCGATTGGCGAGGACCTGCGAGAACCTGCGCAGTTCTGTCCAGTTCGGACTCATTGTCTGTTACTAGGGTGTACGGTGTCGCAACTGTACAGCGATGGGCCGTCTGGAGCGTTCACCTGTTTCCAATCGGTGAGAGCAGCGCTACTTGTATCATGACCAAGTAGTAGTCAAGCCGTTGAACCGTTAGGTTCGGAAACTAGCCAGCATGCGACACTCGCGAGTTTCGGACTACTTGCTGCGGGGCAACAGTGTCCTGAACTTTTCACTGTCGCGCCGCATGTCGTCATCAGCTGTTGAATGACTGTCGCTAGTCTATTTTGAGCAAATCGCTGTATTGTTTCGAAATGAACAGGGAAATCAGCATTATGCTTCATAATTTTTGCTGCTTTGTTTCCGAAATGCTTGAAACATACTCAACATTGCATGACTGCTGATCGCATGATCGTATGCTATGGGGACAGTCAGGACAGTCGTATTTGAGAACCAGCAGCTGTGAGGTGTGGTGGACTCTGCGCTGGTCAGCTAGGTGAGCTGGCTGTGATTCAGACGATTATGAGCGCCTAATGACGGGTGGAACGTTCTCGGGTCATTGTCCATTTTTGGTAACATTTTCATATGACATGACAGCAGTCAACACTTTGAACTGCCAGATCAATACCTACTGTTCCCAGACAAATAACTCCATTCCCTAATGCTTCAGAAAAAAAATGCATAACGCTCGTTTAAACCCTTGTCCGGGTATCACTGCGTGTCCGGGTAGGGGGGGGGGGATACGACCCTCCTTAAACCCTAATTGAGCTAGAGTTTCGATTAAAAAACGAGCTTGTTGCTGGTGACGAGAGAAAGCCATCGACACGCAATTTTATGGTCCTGGGTCAATAGCTGACCTCTGAACTCAAGTCAATGACCCAAATGTCACAAATCGTAAATGTGTGAAAATTGAATACTGATCGAGCCAAAATGGTGAAGGAGCATCTTAGTATGCATGATACATGCCAAATTTGAAATCAGCGTCACAAAATGACCTACAAACGGCCAAATTCTAAAAAGGTCATGTCAGGTCATCTGAGGGTAGTGACCTCGGTTGACCTGTGGAAGCGCGTGACCCCAGTGGAACATATAATTATGTAAAATGGATCCCAGATTTGAAATCAGCGTCATAAACTGTCCTAGAAAATAGAAACGGCCAGAAGCCCCCCAAAAATCATCTGAGGTCATCGGAGGTCATAAACCTTGGTTGACCTCATAAAAGGTCATTCGAGGTCACTTTCTCAGCGGAAGGCACAACGGTCACCTAGAAACATCTTTGAATATGCCCCTGAACAACAAACCCTCGGAAACTGCAAATGTAACAATGATCGATGCTACGGAACGCCAGTTGCGCCTGATATGACCTTGAAAAACAGGTCAAGGTCAGAGGTCATGGAAGTTGGCAGATTGAAATTTTCTGAGTATGTGTCAAATTGTTCAAAAATAGGGTAC
Organism: Semibalanus balanoides; assembly: GCA_014673585.1. Lineage (NCBI taxonomy): Eukaryota > Metazoa > Arthropoda > Thecostraca > Balanomorpha > Balanidae > Semibalanus > Semibalanus balanoides. The sequence continues at coordinate 31,133 of VOPJ01008071.1, forward strand.
CGAAAGTCTTATCGCGATCAGTTGATAACTACGTGAGTTATTTTGAAGAAAAAAAACGAGTGTGGTGGCAACTACCCCCTACCAGGGCGAGGGTTAAAGGAATAGTGCCACCCCGGAGGATTTCGAAAATTCGACTTTAATGAATGGTGGGACTGTCATGTATGCTCTTGCTCGAAACCTGCTGTAAGGCAATGTGTCGGGCAAATTTTATTTATTTAATTTCCGACTCAAAAGCGTTGGTCCCAGCTGTGCTCAACAGTCAGCACTAAATTCGAGATGGCTGCTTCTCATCCTGTTTTGGCGCAACTGTTACGTTGTTCAAGAAGTGCGCCCAAAGCCGAAGCATACGAATTCGCCGAGACTTGATCCTGCAAAAATATTTATTTGTAATAAGGTAACGCCACTTAACTGTTACGCCCAAAGTCGAGCCATAGCCATTCTTGCAGTTTTGATAATGAAAAAAGCTAAGAATGCTTACAATATAACTAACTGCATAGGCATTTTAATTTTAAAGCTCACTGACGGAATGGTGATGTTGAATTTGCAATATAAAAAAGTCCGGAGAGAAGTGATTCAAAATAGTAAGTGAGTGACTCAAAATTTTACGAATGATTGCCATTCATTCAAGGTGCTATTTTTTAAATATAATGGGGAGTTCGGGAACCAGACTTTGCAGGTGAAATCGGACGTGCATAATTTACCGATACACATTAAAAACTCTACATTGGCCCGCGAGGTGTCACTCTCACTTTAAATAAACTCGTTTATTTTGTATTAAGCCGGAATCTTTTGAATGGTTTTATCAGGTCCTGCGTCAAGCAGAGCTTGTTACATGTAGGTAACTTTATCCAACAGGCTATCACTCGACCTAACAATTCCTTGGTCACGAAAGTTTATTCA
>VOPJ01008073.1:0-29695 GCA_014673585.1 Semibalanus balanoides
TATGAATTTGAATGGGTCTGCTCTGGGTCTAGGCTTGGTGTTCATGGGCTTCGGCTGGGCTGTGGTTGGCGTTAAGGCACCCATGAAAAAACAATGTTCCAAAGATATCGCTTCGCCGACCTCGATTGTAGCCGCCATCTTGGAATTCAAGTCAATGTTACTGAAAAATTGATCGACCGATTTGCAATTTTTACGTCAAACGATCCGCTATTGAGTTGCCGTAAATGACGCACAAACACCACTGCCCTGCTCTGCTTAGTTTTTGAGTTATTAACGAAAAACATTGGGGGGGGCAAAAGTGCCCCCTCCAGCGCGCGTGTTAATGATTCTCCAAAAATGGACTTTGCAAGACCATTGCAGACCGTCCCAAATAGTTTTGTCCTGATACCTTTCCCATCAGCACATGACTTCAATCCCAATTAGGAGCGTAACGATCGAGCGTATAAAGTGAGGGAAGGGCAGTCACACCGGGTGAACATGTTTTTTTTCTCGCAAATTAGTTCCATCGTAAAAAACGCTGCTACTAAACATTTAAACAATTCAAAATGTTTTAAGCATTTCGCGCATAATCCATTCGTGAAACGGCTATTATTTTGTCTTGAATAACAAACTTGATATGAAAAAGTTTAAAAGTTTTACCATTAAACCGCGCCCCCTGGGGGGGGGCATATTACTGACCCCTCTTGGATTTTCTCATTACTCAAAACCATTTGGCAGGTACTGAGTGAAATCTTTCATGTACCTTATCCCACAATCAAATCTGACATCTTCTCCAAAATTTTTGATGAAATTGATAAATAACTTTGGAAAGAAAATTACCTTTTGATGAACGTCATGTCATGCATTTTTGGTGGAAGAAACGACGAATGTTTGAAAATTCCGTATAAAATGGAGAATAGAAGCAATTCAAAAAATTAAAAAAACACCAAAGGTGGGAAATTGCAATTTGGCTTCAAAATGGCTATCGTTCAATTTGCAAAAGTTTTTGAGATTTTGACGCCTCAAACCGCCCAAAAAAATGTTTTTTTCAGAAATTATCACAAATGGACAAAAAATTTCAAAGATATTTAAAAAACGGAATATATGTAAGAGACCTAATTATAAACAAACCCAACCAAATTTCAAAAAGCAATATCTGAATTTTGACTGGACTTATGACTCCCCAAGTGTTAAGTAAACTCATGACGTTCATTTTGGCAATAGCCTTTTTTTTTGAACTTTTGTGACCAGATAGGACAAAATAATATCACAGCTGTTTTTTCTGAGACAAAACTGACATAAATATTTTTTTTTTGTTAAAAAAAAATAATTTTCACTTTGACCTCATATGAACCTGATTTGACCTCATATGACCTTTCACGGTGTCAGATTGTCAAAACGGCTTTATATTATCGAATTCAACGTGTAAAACAACCCATAAAACATATGTCGCATGACTTTCGTAAACCTCTTGCCATCCAGTGACCTTTTATGACACGATAATGACCTTGACTTTTGCTTAAAATTTCCCTTTTGCTTAAGGCAGGAGTTTCGTTTTACCTTTGAGAGCACTTTGAGCTCAAATAGTTACAATCTAAGGCTTTGGATAGAAAATATTGCCCAAAAACGAAAATATCACCATTTTGACCTTTTACCTGACCTTGACCTGACATGAGACCTTATTACGAAAATTTCACGTATGCTTTGGGTGCGTATCAATGAGACCTTTCGAATTGCCGTATTGCGCGTCTCGCTACGGTCATTGGTTCAGAAGATAACGAGAGGGGGGGCAGAATCTGCCCCCCCAGCGGGGCGCGTTCGGCTGGATACCCCAGCGGGGCGCGGGTTAAGCATTTGAATGTATTTATCACCAGGCAAATACATTTTATGTTAGGGGGAGTTCACATAGGGGAAACCACTCACTTGGGGTGTCATTTCCCCCAGCTAAAATGTTAAAAATAGCATTACGTTGACCTCTAGGTCGATCTGCTCATTCAAATGGTTCATTTTCTTCGCTTAAGTGTTGGTGATCAGCATTCAGCATGTCCAATGTTGTTCAGGTCACACTGTGGTCAGCTGGCTGGTTAATTGGTTATCTCATTGCTTGGAGCGTCGCAACAGTGCCGGGGAAGTAAGAAGTTTGCTCCCCGTGCGGGCCGGAACTTTTCACAATATTTATTATTGGTAGGAACTAGGAACAGGCACACCCACCCATAGAGGCTCTTCAATCAGAAAGATATATAATTGAATTGCTACGAATCAAATACGTTTGTGCCTATCAGTTGGTGATGCATATTTCAGAGATTTGACTCGTCCTGTGAATCCATGTTTTTCAGGCCATGTTCCGTGAAGCGTCTCCAACTCTCTTCACGGCCACGGAGAAGCGAGCATACTACAAGCAAGTCACCATCCTCATCCCAATGACGTGGACAAACACCACAATCGACCGCTTGGCGAATTCAGAGGTCTACGAGGTAATTATACGAAACTATAACTATGTCCAGGGGCGTAGCTTCTCCAGAAAAGTTGGAGGGGGCTGAGCTAGAAAAATAGTTTTATTATGTACCATGAAAATTCACAAAAGTATATCTCGCCAGATTTGACCTACTTTCTCATCAAAGTTAGGGTGCGGCTGAAACCCCAGCTAGGGGGAGGAGCTGAAGCCTCCCCCAATTGAAAAGGAACCCAAACCCCTGACTATGGTGTGCACTTCTGCTCACTGGCGGATCCAGAACGCGGAAAAATAATTCAACACATTTTGAAAACTCATGGGATTTGGCTTCCGTGTACCTTGTTGAACGGATTAAAATAAATATGCCTTTCTAAAAGTTTAGTAGATTTCCTTCTACATTGAACAATGTAACGAATTTCGCCAATTTCAGGCGATATGGGGGGGGAGCTAAGGCCCTTGCCGCCCCTGGATCCGCTAGTGCTTGTGCTCTTACACTATGTGCACTCACGCGCGCCCGCTCTCCTAAGCAAACGTGCAGTAAATTACGAATCAAATGCCTTTGTGTTCATATCGCTAAGGACCCAGTGTTTAACCCTCACCTTACGGAGACCGTTTCTCACTTCGCTGTACGGGGGGGGGGCTGACAGGCCCCTCTGCCAACATCTTTAGTCTAAACCAAGCAGCAAGAGCAACGCGGTAAAAACCAGCGTGTTGCCTAACATGTGAGGAATCTGATGGTATATCATTGTTGGGTTTCAGGCCAACGAGTGACCCTCCAGGTCAAGTGAATGACCTAAAATCAACCACGTTCAAAAATAGCGATTTTGCTCTGTCCGTCGTAATTATCAAAGCTATGAACATAATGTAATTTGGTTAACGTCAACATATTGTTCGTTGAATTAGCTATCTGAACATATGTCGATTTTTAGGTCTGGGTTAGTTAATGACCTCTTAGGAACGAGAGTCCTCACCATAGACGATATTTGCTATGGGCGATTAGCATTAGCAGCATCGACTCGATCACATCCGGAAAAATGATCAGACAAAATCGAAATTATAAAGTGATAAATGTTAATAAAAATGCGTGTTCCTTAACCAGTTTTGCCTCATGAACACCGAACAAGTATTTTTTTGCTCGTAAGTCGTAACTGGTAAAACAAGTAAAATAAAATGACGTCATAAGTATCTTACACTTAGGAAGCCATCACCAAGTCAAAAATAGAGATATTGCTTTGAAATTTGGTTTGGTTAATTTCCAAACTTAGCTCTCTCACAGATGTTCCGGTTTATTATAAGTTATCCTTTAAATTTTTGATTTTGTTGGGATTTTTTGAACATTTTAGGGGTAAAAATTATATATATTTAAGAAATCGCTATTTGAAGGAAAATAACATTTTTCGTCTTATATAATTTTTGTTTTAAATTTGCTGCAATACTCGTTTTTTTATGATTTTCCAAATATTTACCGTTTTTACGAACATGACGTCATCAAAACGTCATTATCCCCAAAACACTTTACCAATTTTGACGAGAATTTTGTTGGATACGTACCATTGTTGTTAACTCAGCTAATGTAAATTTCAGAAAGATGCGCTTGATGTGTAAAAAGTTATTTCAGAAAAACCTCAGGGGGGCCTGGCAGGTACGGCAAGGATTAAAGGCTCCATTTTCAAGGTTTTGCAATTTCGTCTACACAATCTTCCAAATTGTTTTAATTCAGCTTAGACGTGTCTCTGATTGACTGACTATGACGTCATCTCAGGGGACTGCGCTATCATTGGCTGCACTACGCTCAGCAGACGCGTCTGTGATTGGTTGTACTATGCTCAGACGCGTCTGTGATTGGCTGACTGTGAGGTCATATGTGATGACTGCGTTGTGATTGGCTGCGCTATGCTCAGACGCGTCTGTGATTGGCTGACTGTGTCGTCATCTCTGATGACCGTGCTGTGATTGGATGCTCTGTGCTCAAACGCGTCTATGCTCGACTGACTGTGAGGTTCTTCTCTGATGTTTGCACTGTGATTGGCTCATCCCTGAAGACTGAGCTGTGATAGGCTGCGCTGTGCTCAGATCGTACTCTGGTGAGTTGGCTGATGTTGTAACGTCATCATTTGGATGAATCGCTCGCTGGTGATGTTGAATCTGTGCTCGAGAGGATGCGTTATGTTGGCCGTGACGTTGTCGTAAATGCGGCCTCTCGCTGTTGCTGGCTGTGATTGCGCTTGGCCTCGTCTGTCGTTGTATAGGACTCGTACTGATGATTCGGTTGCTGACAGGCCAGTGTGGTCGGACGTGACGGCCGTGGTGGGGGCGTGCCGCCGGGGAGAGCCCGGGCGGTAGCGTGACAGAAACGTTACCAACACGCTGCAGCCGGGTGGCTGCGGTGAGCTGCCCCCCACACCCCCGTGCGGCCCGAGTACCGACACTCTCAACCCTGGGCTACAGATCGAACGGCACCTCAGATGAATAGCTGCGCCATACAGTACATTACGGCAGGCACCTGCAAAGCAGGACGTGCTACCTCGCCGCTCACCCCCACGCGGCGCAAAGATTTGAATTCCATCCAACAAGGAATGCAGTATTGTTCATAATGCCAACTCAGTATACGCATTTTGTCGCTATTATAGTGCCAATATAACCTAACTTTCTTCTGTTGCTATGTAATGTCATTTGAGTTCTACTCGTCGGCCTCTGATATATTGGCGCTCAACTAGGCTCTTTTAGGAAGAAAGGGGCCATGAGCGCACGTGCTCAGCAGGACACGTAGAGAGGCGCCCACAGTGTACGATTCTTGGGTACATTGGACCGCCTGCGCTTTTTTTTCAAATATATTGCCCCTGCTGTTTTTTGGTCTTCAGATGAATCGACCCCTAAAATTGTTTTTGTGCTTTGATTCAGTCAACGGGAGGGCTTAAACGTCTTTGAAGGTCGCGATAACTGCAAATGGGCTCTCTCGCCTAAGCGAGAACAAGATAAATGATCCTTAAATCTGTGGCCAATAATGAAGGGTAGGTTGGGGCAGACTTTATGCACCGGAGAGGGGACATAGGGACAGTCATGACTCTCACTGAGCAAGACAAGTCCACTCTCGAGTAATTCCAATCGCTCAATCCCCTCTCGACTCAGTTGCACTCGTGCTTATCCATAAAGATTACGATCTCTGCTTATAAGGAAAATATGGTAAGGCTATAAATAGTGACAAAGGATCTGTAATACAGAGAGTGTCAAGTCAGTCAAATTCAGATCGTCAGAGGCTATCATAATTGCAGCAAGGTCAGGTTGCATGCAAACATAGATTTATTTTGGTCAATGAGGTATACCTCCTTCACAGTTACAGGCCATTAGACATATCAGAATTTCTTATAATGCGAGGTCTCAATCTCCATATGCAACACACTCACTCCTTAACAATCTCCGATTATTAGCAGTATCGACATTTGAATGATCACAGGTGGGAAACCTTAGTCAGTTGACGATAGCAATGAAGCTAATGTGAAGTCTAAACTGGAATAAGAATATAAAATATTATAACAAATTGAAATTATATATTTATCTTAAGCCAAATTTTAAGTATACAATATAGAAAATCATCGTTGTTCGCTTAGTCGAATTCTATTTGTATTTCATACTACATCTCAGCTGGTGGTGTAATTTTAATTTTATTTTAGCTGTTAAAACTAAGTGTAATTTTCCAAAACAAATTTGACTGATACATGAAAATATCATCATATTACTTCTACGCAAGATTTATGCGCGAATCTCATGTGAGGAATACTTTCATAAACTTAGATAGAGACTAAAATCAGTGTTTTGAAATAATAGGTATTCTGAGCAGCTATTTATGCTTTGAGGCAATATATTTGAGAGTTTCTTGTGTATTTTCATAGCCATAAAATCTTATATACCAGGTTTTTTTTGCATAATTAATTTAATATACCACGTGGTTCTTGTATAGTGATCAGGATATGCATAATTAAAATTGTTGGTCTGCGATAAAATACAGACATTTTTTGCTTCATTATTTCTGGAGTTAAACATATTGTTTGTTTCTCTCAACAAAATTATCTCTTGATGTATTAATATGATAATATTGGATTGCTACCACATTTGTTTTCTCCACAAATTAGTCAATGATGATATGGAGCTAATATTTCTTCTACTCTGTCGTTTCTGTTGTTACATTTGCTATCTTCTCTTCTCGCCTTACCGCTTGTTTTTACTGCTTTTTGCTTTAGGAACGGCTTATGTACAGCCTGTTAGAGTTAAGCTGATATTTGCGTCAAAGTGGTTTGTAGTGACGTCGCTAAATTGGATATAGCTCGAAACAAAATTGACGATAAAAAACATGCAATGAAGACGTCAAATTGATGTAAGAGATGGTACACGAAGTTTTGCGCTGATAGCGCTGTTCGTTTTTGAGCTATTGTGAAAAATCCCTGACGGGGCGGGGGCGTTTTTCGCCCCCCCCCAGCCAATGTCGGGTTAAGTTGCCTACCCTGATGGCTGAAGTTAGCCTGGATTACGGTAAGACTGGGTGATCGTTGCAATCGTCGCCAGCAGAAGTCCGTTTCTAGCGTCGGTAATAAGTGAGGAATGAGTAGGAGCACTTTGTCGCTAGGATTTTTGTTTTGTTTTCTGTAGAAGACTTGAAATAAAGCAAAATGAAGATGTTGCCTCCCTTAAGACCATACTAAAATTTGTGTGCATTGCGCACACATTATGGACAAAAACAATTTCCCCGTCTGGTGCTGTAGGCAAATAGCAATGGCACATGAGTTCCTTGGTATATCAGTATCTGGAACGTGTTGACTATCTCGGCAAGGTACTGACACATGAGTTGGCTCATCTGCTGTGTTGCGGGCAAGGAACTGACTCACGAGTGGGCTCATCTGCTATGTTTCAGGCAAGGTGCTGACTCACGAGTGGGCTCATCTGCTATGTTTCAGGCAAGGTGCTGACACACGAGTGGGCTCATCTGCTGTGTTTCAGGCAAGGTGCTGACACATGAGTGGGCTCATCTGCTGTGTTTCAGGCAAGGTGCTGACACACGAGTGGGCCCATCTGCGCTATGGCGTGTTTGAGGAGTACGGCTACCCTGGTGACGAGGCCTATCCTCTGTTCTACTACTCGATGCAGGACAACGGCGAACCTCTTCTAGTGCCCAACTTCTGCTCAAACACTGCACTTCGGGGATACAGATAGTGAGTTTGTACAGCAACTCTATTCTTATATTTACAGGGGCGTAGCTTCTCCAGAGAAGCTAGGGGTAACTGAGCTGGAAACATATCGCTTAAAGGGAATAGTTCACCTTTATCATGTTTTTTTAAGCTGATATAGCAGATTTGTAGAGTAGATCGAAAAACGGGTTTGGGCTGAAGAATAAACTCGCAACGTTAAGAAGCTTCGACACAGGACTAGTTTGCCGCTTTTAGAAGACAAAGTTGCATTCCTCCGAAACCTCTACGGTGGAAGGTCCCTACCTCCACCGGAGGTAGGACACTCTCTGGCACGTAATATCTGATCATGACGCCTCGTTAATATCTGCTGAGCCGTTCGGGCGATGCGGCGGCCCCCTGTTAGAGACTGTGCTTATGGTTCAAGGTCAGGCGGAGCAGGGCGGAGCCAGAACGACAGCTGCTATCGTACGATTTTTCGTGAAATTAAAAGAGAAACATACTTTTTTACACATATATCTATCAATTGTCCAAACCAAAGTCATATTCGTAGTTTTGAGTTTCAAGATTCACTGCATGGTTGAATTTCAGGACAACTTTCCAGGTGACCTATTCCCTTTAAAAAGGGACAAAAACGCCTCGATCTCAAATATCTATATGCTAGTATCGTTCGGTAATGCTTATTGCTTAACCCGCGCTTGACCGGGGGAGGGGGGCAAATAGTGTCCCCTTGTCGAATATTCGCGATAACTTACAAACCGTTCGAGATATCACCCTGAAACTTCCATTACCTTCCTCTTCATCAATTATACATAGGATGGAAAAATTGTAAATGTTTCCATTTTGGGGGTATAGATATCCACCATTTTGTGACGTCACGTTTCTTGAATTTAGAGATAAAATCACTCAATTTTAAGCAGTTTTAAAATGGTTATATTTTACGATAAACTAAGAACCAAAAAACGAAAGATAGCAAATTACATGTAGTGTATAAAACTGCAATTTCAAAGTTCAAAATTGTAATTTTTGTCCATTTTTTGTACTATTTATTTTCGTCATCAAAACCAGAATATATATATGAAAGTAATGTTTAAGCAGCATATAGACCAAATCGCAAAAGAACATCACCATTTGTGACTTAGAGACTTAGCACAACGACCAATGTGCGAATTTAGCAATAAAATCACAAAAACTATGAACAGATGTGAAAAGGGACAAATTCAATGATAAACTGGAAGGAAACAAAGTCAGACAGACAAATAAATGTTTAAAAACAAAAACAAAAATACATAAATTTTGTCATTTACATTATTTGACACATTTTTTTTTAAACGAAAAATATCAAAAACTAGAGATTTATGCGAAAGCGAAGTGTTGCAACAATACACAAGCCAAGGTGTAAATAATGAGCACCTTTTTTGGCTAAGAATGCCTAGAAATGGTAACAAACGCTCTTTTTGACAAGAAAAAGACAAATAAATGTCAACAATGTATTTTTTAGATAAAACTGGTTTAAAATATGCCTCTTTTGATAAGATTTGTAAATTAAACAAAATGGCCTAATTTGACCTAAATTTGACCTTAGCTTGACACTTACTTCATTTAAATGAACCCAGATGGTGTAATGAGTCACTATCGATTTATACGTATAAAATAGCCCATAAGACATGCGTCGCATGGCTTTCGAAAATATTTTTCGGATAGTGACCTTTTGTGACCTGATTCAAGATCTCCATGCTTATTTGTTACCTTGACCTTTGCAAAAATATAATTTTTGTTCATGCGGGATGTGTGTCATACCTATGAAGGCGCTTTGAGTGATCATGGTTGCAATCAAAGGCTCTGGATGGAAAGTATGGCCCATAAACTCAAAAGTCTCTATTTTGACCTTTGACCCAACCTTGACCTGACATGCGACCTCAATTTAAAAAAAAAATGCTTGAAATGCGTCTCAATGAGAGCTTTCGAACGCCGCCTTTCTCGTCTCGCTACGATCATCGGTTCCAGAGATAACGAGGGGTCACTATTTGCCCCCGGTCAATGACTTTCGGATAAGACCCCGGTCAAGCGCGGGTTAATACCTATTCGTACTCTCCGTGACTAGGACAGGTTCCAGTTTCCGCGAAATATGATATGATCTATTCCATTCACTGCTTACGAGAAGAAGGCATGCACAATTGCTGCCTCCTACCCTTAAAGGGAATATAGCACCTTTAACATTAGTTTTTAACTGAGATAGCCAGATTGTCGGGTGTGTGAGAACCCCCAAATCCGAAATTTTCCCTCCAAACACCTTAGTTGCTGGTTTCAACGCAAAAACGTTGTCATATGTGGCATATTTCAAACGTCACAAATCCCTGACGTTTCGGCATACTTCATCAGTACTAACCCATGTGATTGCCACCGCACTCGCCTTTTGGGGAACCGTCCGCCAGTATATTCAGTTACCTTGCGTCCGCCCCGACCGCCACGCGACGGTCGGTCAGGCGCTATACTAGCTGGTTCACGTTATGCGTGCCCCCACGTCCCTACTCGGCGCGACGGAGCGCGGTCGACCAGCCAGTCGCGTTTTCACGCCTACCGTGCACCCATCGTGCGGTGCCGGCACAGCAGCTGTCACTGGGCGGGCGCAAAGTTTTGCCGTTCGATGCCTCCTTGTGACGACACAACTCGCTTTGGTGACGCAAGATTGGTGTGACGTCACATGTAAACAAATTACCATTTTTGCAATTACAACAAATTCTTTACTTTTTCGCAAAAATGAATGCGCAGGACCAGTTAATCCAGGGCATTCTTCTCCATCATTCTACATACTTTTCCCAAGGTGCTATATTCCCTTTAATTGCAGATATAGGACCATCACCCAAATGGCTTTCTTTTTCTAGTGCGCTGCTGACTCCTCTCCATATTACATAATAAGTAAAGGGTCCTCATTGGCTCTGCATTGGTGGGGCCCCTTCTTGGCAGGACTGGTAAAAACGGTTTCGGTGGCGCCGGACCAAATCTGGCCGAAAAAAGTGTCTCCGTGACCCCTTGACCTGAGAGGCCTCTCTGTGCTGGCTAGGGGCCCACTCGGCATGTTTAGGGCCCTTCTCACTCGCACAGGGGCCCTTTCAATCAACCCAGGGGCCCCTACGACCTGTCCAGGGGCCAAAACTAAAAAAATGTTTGCAGAATGGTCTTTTCGGCCCCGGAGTAAACTTGAAAGAGCATTTTTTGGCGTCCGCTTTATGAATCATGTTTGCACTTTTTACCAGCCCTGCCTCTTGGTCCGACGGGACCCTCTTGAGGTCTTGCCCCTTCCCCCTTCTTTACGAGAATGCGTGTGCGTGTGCGTGTGCGTGTGCGTGTGCGTGTGCGTTTGCGTGTGCGTGTGTGTGTGCGTGTGTGTATGCGTGTGCGTGTGCGTGTGCGTGTGCGTGTGCGTGTGTGTGCGTATGCGTGTGCGTGTGTGCGCGTGTGCGCGTGTGCGCGTGTGCGTGTGTGCGCGTGTGCGCGTGTGCGCGTGTGCGTGTGTGTGTGTGCGTGTGTGTGTGTGCGTACAATTATTAAAGTTCGTCCTTAACGAGACGCTAGCGTCGAGTCTATGATGAACTTTCATCATTGGAAGAGCCCATTATTGATTTATCATGCTACTCAACAGTTGAAATCGTGTTTTCAAAAGTTCAAAAAGCCTCACCCATAGCAAAGTAAGCATTCATTGACCCAATGAGGATCACCTACTTTGAGGTTATTTAACTGCCCGTGATTATTGAGCACATTTAAGAAATGAGACGAGATTTGATCAATGATCATAAACAGTCACAGGTAAACACGAGCCGCTAGAGAACATGGTCTATCAGTTCCATGACAAATGTTACTTAGAGAATTGCTTCCACATACAAACGATGGTCTTTGTGGTGTAGTACAAGGGGCGCAGCTAGACCTTCAGAAAGGGGGAGGCAGCAAGCCAGCCATGGTACCAAAAAATAAACTAAATAATTAATAAAACTCTACGGATTTAGGCTACTATTATTTTGTGATACCCATTTGTCTTCAAATTTTGATGAGCTGGATTAAATTGGACCAGGACCCTTAGAAACCCTCAGAGAGGCCCCTGAACCAGGCACTTAGTTAGGAATTCGTCCAGGAGAGCGGTGCCTTCAAAAAGGACTTCCTTCCCGATCGTTGGAAAGGGTTCTGTTACCCAAGGGTTGAAAGGGGCAAACAAAACGGATGAAAAGGCTACGGATGTAATGACCGGTTGAACACAAGTATTACAGTCCCACTATTTCTCTGTTGTCTTATAATCCATAACAATAGTCAAGTTCCCTTTGTCAATGAAAAAAAAAGTATGAGGGAAGACAAATACAAACAAATCCATTTGAAACCAAAAGCAAGCAAGCATGTGATCTGACCTTCGTGTTTCACCATTTGCCAGCAACCATAAGACGGGTGGCGGCGACTGCACCTTCAACGACACGACAGGCCTGCCGGACAGCGACTGCTGGTTCTACCCGTATGACGACAACGACGCAGTCAGCTCCCTGATGTCCTTCACCTACCTGGACTCGGTAACTGACAGGGGCGGCGCTGGGCCCTTGAGGCAAGGTAGCATTAAAACATCGAAAACAATAATACTCCATGTCCTATTATCGATAATACTTCATAATATAGAAACATCGATGCATAATACTAAATAATACCTATAGGTGGCTAGAAGCTGGAGATCTGAACATTATACCTAGATGGCACTGTCAAGTGTCATCGTCATTGGAACGATTTACTTTGAGATTTTACGTAATTCTCTCACAATTTTTTGCATATATTAAAGTTAAAATATACCTAGGTCAACTTTAATTGTATCTCCTTTGGCCTAAACATGCATATAATTTTTGCGTGCTGAGCACAAAATTATGAATTTCTAAAACAAATGACTCATTCAAAAGGTGGTAGAACCACGATCTTCTAAATAACAATTGAACCCCTTTGTGGCAACCTACCAGGAGCTTAAAACAACAATTGGTATCGAACTCATATTTATCTTATGAAGTTATTGCGCTTAAAAAAGTGTGCTCTTCTAAATTTTCAAGTTTATTTGCCTACCTTAACCCGCGCCCCACTGGGGGGAGGGTGTTTGAACACCCCCTCATGTTTGTTCAAGATAACGAAAAAAACGGCGGCGCGTAGCGCCGCCAAATTTGGCATAACTATTCACTGATTCTTTTCGGACATTTTGCCGAAAATTCAAGTTTCGTGTCAGGTAGGTCAGGTCACCAGGTAAGGTCAGTGACCCTGCCTACAAAAAATTTTGCGGTCGTGCCATGACTACAGTTTTCTAAGGGATTTAATATCAAAACTTTTAGGATTTACATTAAATCATTAGTATCTAACAAAATGTATATCTCGGAATTTTTGGTATCGGTGACTTAGTCGGTTCAATTTTGAGATTTTCCCATTATAAGTCAACGGAAGAAATATTAAATGCTTTTGGTCGATGATATAAGTCCCTTTTCCCCTTCTGGATGATGTTTATTACGAGCGAGCGCGAAGCGCGGAGGCGAGTCTCATTGAAATACCGGATTTCTCACATATAAGCGGCCGACCCGGCGGGCACGGCCGGGCAGACTGCCGGACGCTGGTCAGAAGCTTATATCTTTTTGAACCCCGCATCGATTGACAAGCGGTCTTCGCATCAGATAGCCCCATGCAATGACATTATGATTATTTACATATTTGTTAATCAAGTGTGATGGGTCAGCACGGCGCGTGACCGTGCCGGGTCCAGAGGGTGGTAGAAAGTATTAATCCTGCTGTAAGCTGAGAAACGGCTGGACCAATAAAGCTAAAATTTGGTGTGAGGCTGAGACAACACCTCGTGGCAATGTTTGCACAGGTCAAACTCTGGGTCACGCTGCACGGTGCGCACGTGTACCCTGTTCCGTCCACGAAGCTACATACGAAAACATTGTGGCAATACCGGACTATATCTCGGCAACCAAACGTCGCATAGACACGAATCAAAAAAGATTCGTAGAGAAACGATCCGCCCGGCGTATGGCAACTATGTGTCGATCCAGCGGCGCGTGGTAACGTGCAAAGTTTCTGCTATACAAGCGCAAAATTCATATTTTAATGACGTCTTCACAATTAAATCAGGTGCTCAGCACCTATGGGACGTGAAAGCAATGAACAAACAAAATATGTAGACCAATGTACGTCTCTAAAAAATGCATTCAAAAATTTAGTTTGGCATGCAGTATTTCCACTGTAAAAAATCTGTCTGTAAATATTTACTGACGAATTTTATAAATATTGTCCTTAATCACACGCCGGTAGCTTCAAAACCAAAGGCTGGCTAGACGATAAAAATGATGCGGATGTAAAGCGCAATCAAATCATCTAAATACCACCCAAAATTATTTTTTGGCCTAGAAAATGAAGCTTATAATTGCAAATTTAAAATAACGCTTCAAAAGCCTATTTAGTTTAAAGTAATCGATTTAGTTTGGATCTAATTTGCGACGGGCAAAACAACACAGCGAAAAATAATTCAAAGATGCATGCTTGCACAAGACGAACCCGTTGGACCGGGTGATAAATTGACGCAGATTTATTCGGACTCGCTTGTCTTCGCCTTTAAAGCTGTCTTACTGGTCATATGATATTATGTATGATCCAAGTGCAGGTTTGCTCAGGGAACCTACGGGGTCATCTGAGGTCATCCGAGGTTTACCAACACCTTTTCTTCAATAACTCTGGCCATATGAAGATATAGAACTGCGACTTACACCAGTGGTGTTTATCTGTCAAGACACATCTACTGATATGCAACATGACCTACTTGGGTCACCACTTGACCTTGACCTGAGGTCATGTTTTTAGTTGACCTAACATTATAATTTATTACATATCTTAAAGCGCCTTGACGAGACAAACATGATGGCGTAAACAGTATGGCATTATCTTTGTTAGGTAAGAAGTTATTCGCGAAAGTATTTTTTAAAAATCATTTTTTTTTACTTTAATGACCTCTAGTGCCTAAACTATTGACCTGAGGTCAATTTTGATGAACTGGGTGCGATTTCAAATTTCATTGGCTAGCGATTTTCTTCTGAACGTTTGTTTCTAGATAGCATAGTTTCCGAGATATTTGGGGGTTTCCGGAGCGATGTCCTAAAACTGGAAAATTTGACCTTCGATGACCACTGGTGACCTGAGTTTTGACACGAGCGAAAAAAAGTCTGAAATAGTTTTGAAATGATTTTTGATAACAATTCGAACGGTGTTTTTTATTTTGGTCTACGTACCATGGGAGCCGAGTTAGAGGGGGGAGGTGTTCAAACACCCCCCCAGTCTGGCGAAGGAAATGCTGAGGCCCAGTGGTGCGCGTGTTAACACGCGCACTGGAGAGGGGTATGCCACTAACACGCACTGGAGCGCGGGGGACATAAGTGGCCCCCTTAAGATTTCAGAAAGAAGGAGAGCTAGAACAATCAAATTTACCGGGTAGGTAGATGCTGTGATGATTTACATTCTCCAAAATTTTGGTGACCATGGGTCAATATATTAAAGGTCAAACGAGGTCACGAAGGTCAAATCAGGCCAAATGTCACCGTTTTGGGGATTTTACCTCTGTGACGTCACAGGTTAACAGCAATGTGTCTGAAGTTCTGACTGGGGGTGAAAATTGGCATTGGCAACAAAATGGCGTTTGCATCGTCCCGATCTGACTGTTGGTTTCGATGATATCGCTTCGCCGACCTCGATTCTGGTCGCCATTTTGAATTTCAAATCCAAATAGCTCAAAAATGTACCGACTGATTTCATTTTTACGTCTAACGATCCGTTATTGTGTTGCCGTAAATGGCGCACAAACACCACCGCCCTGCGCCGTTTTGTTTTCGAGATATTTGCGAAAAACATGTGGGGGGCACAAAAGTGCCCCCCTCCAGTGCTCAGTGCAGTGCCCCATCCAGTGCGCGTTTTTTTATTGTAGGACCCCACATATTTGTACACAGGTTGGTTGGGTATCTAGTAGGACAAGGAAGGCAAGCTTAACCCGCGCGGCGTAGGGGTCTCTCGCCGAACGCGCGGCGTAGGGGGGTAAATATTACCTCCCCTTATCTTCCGAACGCCATAACCGCGAGCGAGACGCGCAAGGCGGCGAATCGAAAGTCTCATGAACACAATCGAATGCATACTTGAAATTTTTTTTCCCCAGTTTAGGTCAAATGTAGGTACGGTCAGGTCACAAATGGAAAGTTCGAGTTTATTGAGTTATATGTTCATCTTTCACATTAAAATCCTTTGATTAAGACTGTCAACGCACATAAAGCTCTCAAAGGTGTAATAACATCGATTGCATTAAGTAAAAGTGAAATTGCATGCAATGTCAAGGTCAAGGGCAGGTCACAAAGGTCACTGTCACGAAGAGGTAAATAAAGCCTTGTGACACATGTTTTAGGGGTCATTTTGCACGTAAGAATCCAATAGAAACTATCATTTATACAACTTGACCCCCGTCAAAGTCAAGATCAGGTCACTCTAAGGTCAAAACTAAAACTGACGAATATGAGATAAACAGTGCATGTTTCTAAGCAGTTTTGGTCTCATAAACACAAAAATGACATTTATATTCTGTATAAGGTCAAAAAAAAGTCCAAAAAACGTTATTTGAAAAATGATGTCATTACCGTATTATGCTTGGAGAGCAATCAGCACTGAAAACAAGCTATTACGAATGAAATTCGGTCTGGGTATTCAATGTACACTGGTTCTCATATACTATATTAATATATTACGCGTTTTAGATACCTTTGAAATTTTCAATTTTTTGGGAAAATTTCTGAAAAAAACAGTTTTTTTTCGGATTTGGGGTTCAAAACCCAAAATTGTGGAAATCCGAATTGCCATCTTGTAGAGATTATATTTCCTTTCTTTATAACAGTTTTGCGGTTTTGGCGATGTGCTTTCAAGCTATGTTTTCTACGATGCATCAAACATTTATACGTTATTCATCCAAAAATGGCAATACATGACGTCATCAAAACGTCATTATCTCCCAAAGTTCTCAACTTTTTTCGATGAATTTTTTTAGGTAGACGTCAAATTTATGCCGGATAAGGTACTGCAACTTTGACGTCATTATCTGTTACCGTTTTCAAGTTATTGCGGAAATACGTGAGGGGGGGTAATATTTACCCCCCTACGCCCCGCGGGTTAAGCAAAGCTTTCTTACATTTGCGTTTTGTTTATGGTTTCGAAGCAATTTTTCTGGACAAATTAGGATAATTTTTGCCAATATAATCCAAGATAGGCCAATTCCGATTGCAGAAAACCATACCTACTTATTCAGACGGAGTGAGTGAGGCCGCGAAGCGGCCTCACTAACGTAGTCTTACAGATGGGCCAAAATCCGACTTCGTCGTGCTTGGCTTGCTTCTCGTTCTTCGCTTGCGTGGGTTGCAGGATTAACTACCGTTTCACTGCACTGCTTATGCAAATGTATACACTAAATTGTATGTAAAATAACACACTGGGTAAAAGGCTACGTGAAACATATTTGACACAACAGCAGAAACTGTCATCATCCATAAATAATCACAAAATTCATACCAGCCCGAATGAATATAGCACTGCTTTGACTTCGGATCACATTCACAGTGAGAATCAGAAATAAAAATAACTAAATGCCACCAAGAAAAAAAAAAAAAAAGGTAAAACAGGTAAGTGTTTGGTTTACTATTGCATACAAACAACAATGCTTTTGCCTATCAGTTGCCGGACGAAAATGAAATAACTCGCTCCGTCTGCTTCATGCCATGCATGCTTTACTAGTCAATAAGAAGAAATAAAAAGGAATATAAATATCGGTAACGAAAGACGGCTCCCGAACTGGTTAGGCATTACCTACTTTGCCGACATGGCAGAACCGCTCTCGGTAAATGATGTCTTTCACCTACCTGGACTCGGTAACTGATGTCTTTCACCTACCTGGACTCGGTAACTGATGTCCTTCACCTACCTGGACTCGGTAAATGATGTCCTTCACCTACCTGGACTCGGTAAATGATGTCCTTCACCTACCTGGACTCGGTAACTGATGTAATTTACCTACCTGGACTCGGTAACTGATGTCCTTCACCTACCTGGACTCGGTAAATGATGTCCTTCACCTACCTGAACTCGGTAACTGATGTCCTTCACCTACCTGGACTCGGTAACTGATGTAATTTACCTACCTGGACTCGGTAACTGATGTCCTTCCCCATCTTGGACTCGGTAACCTGATGTCCTTCACCTACCTGGACTCGGTAACTGATGTCCTTCACCTACCTGAACTCGGTAAATGATGTCTTTCACCTACCTGGACTCGGTAACTGATGTCCTTCACCTACCTTGACTGACTTGGTAACTGCAATGTCATGATGTCCTCTATGGGCCAGTGGTCCCACCGTCAGTCGCTCGCTTCACACGAAACAACTTCGAAATCAGATAAATAGTTATGCAAGCCTCTGCTACATCCCACCATCAGAACACCCAATTGCTGGTCACCAGCGGAGATTGCTGAAGTTTTAAACAAGTGTTAAAACATGTCGCGTTGGTTGACGAGATCACTGCCTTAATCTGACAGACACTGCTCATGTGTCTCGCCTCCTTCCCCTGTCGGCCAGGTGAACCACTTCTGCGACAACACCATGGAGAAGCAGCACCGAGCCGACGCGCCGACCAAGCAGAACGCGCGCTGCAGCCAGAGATCCGTCTGGGAGGTCATGAACGACAACGACGACTTCTCTGGAGGAGCGTAAGGACAACTGCATTTAGCCAATGTTAAAACCCAGTCTATATGAGCTTCTAAACTGACGTTCCAGCTGATAGCGCGCTGAAGATCGAGACGTATCTAAATCATACATTTTTTTTTGTAAATCAAGGATGCATATCAGGTCAAGGTCGCGTCAAAGGTCAAAATCGTGACATTTGAGTTTATGGACCATGTTTTTAACCCTATTCCCTGCGGGCGGCCAGAATTACGTTAACCTGCGGGGAGGGGCAGATTCTGCCCCCCAGAGATCCTCGAGAACGTCGGGGCCGATTACAATGGACGAAACACCATTCGATGCCGTGAACGGAATATATTCTTATGGGTACTGAAATTACTTTTTTCGTTTAAAATGGGTGCCAGGGGGCAAAAAATACGAGAATTTGGGGTGTTTTTTAAAGTCATTGGTGGCCAGTGAATTCGACCGATTTTTTCATGCAAAAACGTTTTTGAGCTTCCCAATGTCATGCCCTTTCAATGTGTGAAAGGGACAAAGTACACACAATGAAAAATCATAGGCGTACTCAGGGATAAAAAATGGGGGGATTTTTTGAATAAAAATAATGTTGTTCCTTAGTGTTTGGGACGTGGGAACGTCACATGTGGGCTTTGTTGCTGTAATTTGTTGAAATGCAACAAATTGTGCATAGGCGGATTCAGGTAAACAACGTGGGGGGGGGGGGCATCCATGTTGCGGAACGCCTTTTATCATCTTGCTTATTTGAAGTTCGGCCTAAATTGACGGATAATATCCGCCTCCCATTTTATGTACCTGAGTTCGCCTCTGCCCCAAAATATGTATAATCCAATTATGTACGATGTAAAAGCATCGACTTAGTTTCTGTAGAACGCTTTTATTCAAGCGCGCAAACGACGGAGAGGAATATCGCCGCACACCGCATTCGTTAACGACTCCAAAAACATGACCCTGGAGCCGCCTCTGCTGAGCCGATTTTTTTCAAAATTTTCACAGAACACGCGTCATTCATTTTTAGGAAAAGTTCGAAAGTTTCAAGACGATAGACGTAACGGTTCAGAAGCGGCGGGCGAAAAACTACCGGGAACGGCAGAATCTGCCCCCCGCAGGGAATAGGGTTAAACTTGAAATTAAACGTCAGGAAACCAAGTAATCAGCGTGATAAACGGGGGATTGTTTTACCTCCAATGCTTATGTCAGGCATTTTTTTTTCAAGTAAATACAGTGATCATTATGGCAAAATAACTTTGGTATTTACTTTGTCTATCCTTTTTTTGTCTCCGTCATTTGCCTTGAAGTATTAGCCGTTTTCAAGATGGATTATGTTGCGCGAAATGTTCTAAAACATTTGGAAATGTTTTAAAATGTTTTAGCAGTAGCCGTTTTCACGATGGACCAATTTGCAAAAAATAAAGTTTTAACACTCGCCCTACGAAATAATCCATCATGAAAACGGCTATTATAATGCTCTCTAAATAATTCAATGTTTGATTACATTTAATGAGCTTTTCTTCGACAGGGAACATTATTTAAACGTGTAACATGATTACCTACGTCATCAGACACTATCCCCAGGAACCCGTCTGTTGACTGTTGTACTATTGGTTCCAAAATAAGCGTCCCGCTGTGTTGGCTGGCACAGCAGCTTAAGGGAGTATAACGCCTTGGGAAAATAGAGAAAATGAGGAGATGAAGAGCCACTCATCTTGGCCTCATCTACACAATCCACAAATGCTTTTCCCCAAGGCAGTATATTTCCTTTAACTGCTGTTGCAGCCAACCAGCGGACGCTTATTTTTGAACCAATAGTACGTATTATTGCATAGTAACGTCATCAGACACTTTCCCCAGGAACCCGCCTGTTGTTTCGTGTTGCGTGAATGAACGTCATGGACGCACTATCCCCAGGAACCCGCCTGCCGACCTGACTCCTGAAGCTATCGAGCGCCACGTTCGAGGGTGGTTCAGCAGGCGGACGCCCGGTACGTCCCTGGTTCTGGACATCTCTGGAGCAATGGTAGAGCCATAAAGTACTCATCTACTCTATGACACGCGTTATCAGTTAAATAGGGGATCAGACATGGGCCATGCCCAGGCGTTTTGGTCTCGAATGAGCATTGTGGCGACGGGTGATATGCTCCAGCACTGCTGCACATTGCAACCCATTGCTCTATGTTTACTTTTTCCATTTGCAAGTTTTTCGCCCATCAAAGTATCAGAAGACCGTGAAAATAGCCCAAGATTCTTCGGTATCCTGAATCGGGGGTTCAGGGATCCAAAGTGGATCCCATGCTATTTTCGAACGTTTTTGATAGCCAAACAAACAAAACAGGCACAGACAATAGGGACACTCAGGAAGTTGCAACGCATATTAGTGCTGCATTGCCTTTATCGTTGTCAGAATCATGATTACAAATTTGAGGTGTCTGGATCCGAGCCAATGTCTGATAGGGAGACACATTTGGAAAACACAGTAAGCGTAGAGGCCAATTGCCTCGTGTCGTATCTAGATCGTCTGACTGGATGGCATGCACTTCGCACAGTATGACCTCAGTGTGGTCCTGTGGCGGATGACAATATAAAATATTATGTTTTCGTACACAGTACACACTTACACTGAAGATTGTTTAACCCACGCTTCACCGGGGTCTTACCCGAACGCCATTAACTGGGGGGGGGGGAATAGTGCTCCCCTCGTTATCTCCGGAACCGAGGAACCGATGATCGTAGCGAGACGCGCCAGGTGGCGTTCGTAAGCTGACGAGTGTTCAGTAGGATGTTTCATTTTGCACTCGTTGTTCGGAATCAATTGGCCCCCTAGGTTTCCTGGTTCCGTTTTTCATGCTGATTCCGAAAATGAAGTCCGTTCTTGCCGCAAATGAGTTCTAAGGTTGTCTCGTTTGCCTTTTTTGTTGGCATTCGCGCCCTTATGGTCATCCTAAGCGTTTTATGGATATCAGTCCAGGAAATGCGATCGCATGCTTACATAAAAGTGTGTTTTCGTCATCAAGATGCTTAAAGGGATAGTGCCACCTTGCAGACCAGTATCGAGTTTTTGGTGTCTATCGGTAGATTACGCGTTGTCCGATTTCACCTGCAAGTCTGGTTCCCGAAACTGCCCCCATTAGTATCAAGAGAATATCATTTGCACCAGAGAAATGATTGGCAATCATTCTTAAAAATTGGACTCGCCTCTGCACTATTTTTGAATCACTACTTGCGGGACTTAATTGCCATGAATATTGCAAACTCAACGAGTCACCATTCCGTCAGTGAACTTTAACTTAAAGCTTATGCAGTTTATTATATTGTCAACAATCTGAGACTTTTTCATTATAAAATCAAGCACAATGGCCCATTTCGGCCCAGCAAAGCTCTGGCTCGACTTTGGCCGAAAAAGATGAATGACGTCACCCTCTAACACAGGCAGACTTTTCAAACGTCAACGTCGCGGCGAAATTCGGACGGCTCGGGGCCTCGGCTTTGGGCAGGCGAAGCGATATTGTGGGGGGCGAGCACTAAAAGCTGGATAGTTCGCAGCAGTTGGGCCGCCAGGGACCGCTAGTAAGCCAGTTATTTTGACGTTGCCAGCATATAATAACAGTTTACTGATTGACAATTTGTCCTTGTAACATATTTATTTCTGATTTACAAATAAATACATGAACAAAAAATTAGTTTGCGACATTAAGTATCCATGGCTCATCTGGCGTCCCCTGGCGGCCAACTGCTGGCGAACTTATCCAGCTTTTAGTGCTCGCCTGTGGGGCGAGCACTAAAAGCTGGATTAGTTTCGCAGCAGTTGGCCGCCAGGGACCGCTAGATAAGCCAGTTTTAATTTGACGTTGCCAGCAATATAATAACAGTTTACTGATGACAGTTTTGTTTGGTAACATATTTTATTTGCTGATTTACAAATAAATACATGAACAGAGAAAATCGTTGCGAACATAAAAGTACGCCTGGCTCACTGGCGGTCCCTAGCGGCCAACTGCTGGACTTATTCATCTTATAGTGCTCGCCATGGTATCCATGGCTTTGTTTTGAAAAACAGTGCGGCCAATTCGATAGCAAACAGTCCAAGCATATTGGAAGCGGCCATCTTGAATATATAGTGCCTGTGCACAATCGAGACAAATGTTTTGGAGTCGGAAATAAATAGAAAATGCTTTGCCGGAAACACTGCTTTAGGGAAGTTTGAGCAAGAAGCATACATGATAATTAATTCCCAGCTTCATTTAACGCCTAACTTTTTATAAATCCTCCCAAGGTGGCCTATCCCTTTAATGACACAATGTGCTCGTAAGATTATACGAGGTCAATGTCAGGTCACTGACACTGTGGACCGCATTTGTAAGTCATGGTGCTCATTTTCATATTTGTGCGTTCAGGAAGGCAATAGTTTTACTTGACATGCATAGACAGGAAACGAACATATCAACAACCATTCGAATTCTGGAACAAAAGGATTTAACAAAAGTTTTTTGAACAAAAGGCGTAGCTGTCTACCACCTTTTACTCGATAATGTAAAAATATAGCTCTATTATTCTGTTGTATTCCAATAGATAGGCTAGCATTTGTTCTTTTTTGTTTTCTCAACGATAGATCCAAACAGTTTTGGGCATTTCTGAAATAGCTGAGCGATTTATTGTGCTTATGTTTATTATTTCCTTAATAAACATTATATGGAAGCCGAATGAGGCAGAGGTCACCCACTTTCAAGTTTCATATGAATCCGAGACAATTTTGGTGAGCCGAGGTGCGACCGCCGTCTGTCGATGTGAGTTAAAGGGACTGTGCCTACTTCACATTGGTCAATTTGTGGAGTCGTTGACACTAGTCGTCTAGAACATATTTTTCTGATTTAGCCATGTAGCTTCATTTCCCCAGAATCACTTTAGTTGCTGAGGATATTCCAAAGTCGCCAAATCACATTCTGGGCAGGAAATTATTAATTTATCAATTAGTCGCCAAGAAGCTTTTCGCACTAAAGCAATTGCTCTTAAATTACAACCAGCATATATTGTTAGCTCTGGCCAGTTGCGCCAGTATAGGTAACATTTTCGCATACTTAGTTTGATAGTGATCGATCGTTTTGGTTTTGAAAACAAAACCAAATGGCAAAACAGAAAATAAGTAAAAAATTTCAACTAAAGGGCTCCAGACGTGAATTTATCGTAACCAATAATTCAAAGCAGTAGCTTCTTACCGTAATAAAAATATATTTGACATTCAAAAGGAGTGCACACTCCCTTTAACCGTTTTATGGTCAAAGCTTGCATTGAGATCGTTCGACCAGCTGCATGGTTTTTGCAAGCGCTTAAATGTTATAAATTGGTTTTAGTAGTTTTGCCTGAAGTAGGTTCACAATTTATCCATGACCACCGTATTCGCTTCGGTGATTGCCTTTTGCCATTGAAATATTTGAGTTATAATGCAACTATAATGCGATTAGTAATATTATCATGGTAAAATAGTTTATTACCAGAATACATTTACATCTGTTTTAGGATATTCGGTTACATGGATCTACACACCATGACAAAAATGTCTCGAAAAACAATCTTTTGAAGGACCGATGTGACCGTCTCAGAGTAAAAATGGATCCGGTGTGAATCAGACTCTAGAATTAATACCAGGCTCCACTTGGACTGTATGTATACTACAGAAAAGACGAAAAATGTATTTAAAAACATTCCGTCAACCGGACCGATGGCTGTCAGCAGATCAAAATGGATCCGATATGAATCGGGCTGGATCAAAGATACATTGTGATTGGACTGTATCAATGTTACAGTTCGATTGAACTATATCAATGATAGTCTTATTCACATCGGATTCATTTTGATCTGCTGACGTCCATCGGTCCGTCGACGGATGATATTTGGTCGTCTCTCTGTTAAGTATACGTACAGTCCGATTGTACTGTATTAGTTATACAGTCTGACTCACACCACTCACCAGATCAATTTTTATCTTGTGAAGGTCATCGGTCCTTCGACAGATTGTTTCTCGATACATTTTGTCAACTGTGTTAGATCCATATAACCGAATATCATAAAACAAATATACATTTATTCTTGAATAACTATTTTACTTTGGACAATAAGCTAATACTTAGTTGTTGCATTACAATCATCTGCTCAATGGACAAAAGTAATTCGTTGACGGAATAATGGTGGCAATGATTCGACCTCGCTTTAGACGAAACTAGCTTAAAAACCAAATAATAATAACATTAAAACGTTTACAAAAAACATGCAGCTGGTCAAACCAAACTTTCATTGGCAAGCTATACCATATAACGGTTTACTAAACAAACGACAGGTATGAACGCCGTATGGTACCCGGGCCCACCATAAGCTCGGATCATTTTGTAACTTGACACTTAACCGGATTGTTAACTTATTCTGCTGTTCATTTTCCGCTTTCCCAATAATGTTATTTAAGGGAATACATTAAAATATTGACCACAAATAAATCTCCCTTAAATGCCTTAAACTGTTATCAGCGTCTATCCGCTCGAGGAAAAACGAAGAGAACAAAAAGTTGGCCTATATTTTGGAATAAAACAAAAATAATCTAGATATATTTTTAAACATTTTCGAGTCGAGGGTGGCATTCAGATTACACCTTTTTGTTGAAAAACTTTTTGTTTAGCCACTTGTTCTAAAAACTCGAACGATTAGTGATATAATGTTTCACCTGTTCTATGCATGTTAAGTAAATTCTTGTCTTCCTGAACGCGAAAATGTTTAAAAATTACCCCCATGACTTAAGAATGCCGTCACGGCGTCAGTGACCTGGACAGACTCGGTATAATTTACGAGCACATTGTGTCATTACGCATCTTGATGACGAAAACACACTTTTATGTTAACATGTGATCGCATGTCCTGGACTGATATCCAGAAAACGCTTAGGATGACCGTAAGGGCGAGAATGAAAAAAAATGAGACAACCTTAGAACTCATTTGTTGCAAAAACGGACTTCATTTTCGGAATCAGCATGCAAAACGGAACCAGGAAACCTAGGGGGCCAATTGATTCCGAACAACGAGTGCAAAATGAAACACCCTAGTGTTCAGCTGCAGAGGCGATATAAGTAGAAGCTTCCCAGTTTGAAGAAGCTTCCGGGCTAGCCTTAAACAAGTCCAAAACAAAAGTGATGTGGATGGGTCCGGAAAAAAACTGCAAACAGTCAATATGTGGTATTATGCCATCAGAGAAGTTAAAGGTCTTGGGGTTATGGTACAGTGCTAAGGGCAGCTGTGCCCTTGATAACATAACGCCAGTTCAGCAAAACGTTCAAAAGGTTATTGGTGCCTGGAACCATAGAACCCTGACTATCAAGGGTCGAATCACGGTGGCAAAAATTCGATTAGTATCACAATTAGTGTATCTTGCAGCATGTGTGGAGATTCCTTCCAAACAACTCAAGCAGATTGATGAAAATATAATGAGTTTTATCTGGCGTGGGAGACCTCCGAAAGTTGTCAAGAATGTGCTTATGCAGAACATTGAGAGCGGAGGGCTTAAAGCCGTCTCAGTCCATGTGCTATCAAGGCGTTACAAATATCATGGGTAAGAAGACTCATCTGCAATAAAGAAGCAGCATATGCTGAACTTCTACAGGCCCGTTTGGGCATTGTCAAAATTGATGATATAATAGGACCAGATATAAGTTTGAAATCCGTCAGACATTTTAAGATGTCAGAGTTTTATAAAGATATAATTAAAATGTTACAGCATCACAATCTAGTTAGTAATAGAAACACCCGAGCAGAATGGCTATGGCATAATGACGCGATCAAAATAGGGAAGAAAGCGGCCTTCATTTCTGAAATGTACAGGGCAGGCATACAAATAATAAATGATATGACTCAGGTGAACGGACGTCTTTTGAGTCACAGACAAATGCAATTAAAATATCCGCAGATGCCTGCAAATTTTTTAACATAGCATAGCCTTGTCTCAGCCATACCAACAGCATGAAAACACAACATCATCTCCCGACTCTCTCTAGCCGCCACCGACGAGCGTTCGGAGGTTGTGATTCAGGTCGGACAAAAAATCTGCACCGTCAAGAAAATGACCAATGTATGGCATACATACACGGACGGACACATACACGGACACATACATCACCGTACATACACGGACGATCAATGAATACTGAATGGTGTAACACACAATAGCGCTTTTATTCCACATCATCTGGGTCCGGTTAGTTAGCTGCTCGGTCATTTAAAGCCATTCGTCCAGTTGATTTGGATCAACACTCAAAACACTAAGGAAAAGCCATGATGGATACAATTTATAGAATGTAATGCTCAGACAATGCTTAAAATGTCGACCTGGTTATATTTCAGGATGGTTCGAGAATCGAGATGCTCCACAACGCCGCCACCAAATGGATCAAGTATGAGCTGCAAAATGGCACCTGGGTCTCAATCGTCACATTCGATGATAAGGCGTACCTCGAGACGGATTTCATAAAAATTGAAGACGAAGCATCTCGGGAGGATATTGCCGGCTTTGTTCCTGACTCAACCCGCGGTACCACTTGTATTTGCAACGGCGTGGATCTGGCTCTGAAGGTAATGCGTTTAATTGGGTAACGGAAGAGAGCAAGAGTGAAAGTGATAGCGAGAATGAGGGCGAGAGCGAGAGCGAGAGCGAGAGCGAGAGCGAGAGCGAGAGCGAGAGCGAGAGCGAGAGCGAGAGCGAGAGCGAGAGCGAGAGCGAGAGCGAGAGCGAGAGCGAGAGCGAGAGCGAGAGCGAGAGCGAGAGATACAAAATTGATGTCACAGACAATCATCTTAATTGGAAGCACTTCTGGCTGTGGTGTAACTGGTATGGTATCAGGAGTAGGTATGCTCATGGGTGGAGCTTTTCAGAAAAAGTTGGTGATATGTCATATTGGCTGGCTGTTTGGCATGGTTGAGGCGAAAAATGACAATTTTAACGCCAGGAAACCTTAAAATCTGACAAAAGTTGGTGGAAAAAAACACAATGTTGGTGGGGCAGTTGCCCCACCATTTGAATACGAAACTCTACCCGTGGGTATGCTATCTAGTATCTAATGCTTCTGAGTTCTGATGAATAATTATTACTGCCCGCGAAGTAAGCAATAGGGCCGAAGTTTGTACTATTGGTTCCAAAATAAGCGTCCCACGTGGTTGGACGGCACAGCAGTTTTAATGGAGTATACCGCATTGGGAAAAGTATGTGGAATAATGGAGATGAGAGCCACTCATCTGGGCACTCATCTCCATCATACCTCATACTGTTCCCAAGGCGGTATATTCCCTAAAACTGCTGTGCCGGCCAATCCAGCGGGGCGCTTATTTTGGAACCAATAGTACAGACTGTAGCATATGCATTATTAAGCATTACTGAACGATGCTGGTATGTAGATGTTTGTGATCGAGGCGTTTTTTGAAATTACCATATGCCGAGCAATGTAAAAAGCATTAGCGCGTGGAGAGTGGTATTTTCCGCATTATGCACTGGCATACCGCACTGGCGACATATGGTAAAAGACTTACTAAACTCTGCTGGTGTATTAGATTATTTGTGACTCGACGTTTTTCAAAATTACTGCACTCGCTTTCGCTCGTTGCAGTATCTTCAAAAAACGCCTCCCATTAGACATCCGATCTCTATATACAATCTGAGCCCAAGTGGGGAATGTAATTATCAGCATCGTTTAGTCAAATCTGCGACAAAGAATTGACTGAGCGATGAGGACTTCCGCACCCGATGCTCGAAGCGAGTGCACGCGTACACTCCTGTTTACTGAAACCTCCCGCGGTAGACCGAGATCTCACACCGACACCGCCCGCTAATTGGGCAGGCACCAAGACCACCCGCAAGGACAAGATATATCTTACATACAGATCAGGCACCAACGACCCAGATTAACATTCGATAGCGAGATCTTCACGTATAGGTTGTGTCTTTATATTGTACCAATGGCCTCTATAATGTCCCAGTACCGCAGGTGCGGAGAGTAAATTTGGCCCGACAATCGACACTTTCGGCATTGACCCATCACACAAGAAACATGTCGAAATTACCTAAATACTCCACGCGCTAATGCTTTTTACATTGCTCGGCATATGGTAAACAATATTTTTTATATTCGCAAAGTGTGTTGAAGTGCCTTGCGGAGTAAATACTCATTGTCCTATACATGCCACAGACTTGCATGCCACAGACTTTGTAAAGCGTGTTGGCAGGATGAGTCGTTATAACCACTCGTAGAACTATAGTACATATGTGTTTGCCTGTTACAGACTCTGGAGAACGCACTGGATGGGCCAGGTGGAATAATTATCCTGATGACCGACGGTAAAGAAAACCCCAAATGCTATCATCCGGGCACAAACGAAGTTTGGCACCTGACCGACCTCTTCGTACCAGTGGAGGAAGCTGGAGTTAGAGTGATCACCATGGCTTTTGGGTAGGTCTGGTTTGCTCTGTGACTTCTGAGGGATCATCTGGTTTGTTTGTGCGGTGGTTTTCAATGCTATTTTGGAATCTCCATTCGATACCTATTGATCCCCATTAGTTGTGTTAGAATTGGTTGATAAACATTGCAGCTGTGTTGGATCAGAAACACCTTGCTGGAATCAGTTCATTAACATGGGAGCTTTGTTGGATCAACAATACCTCAATTTTTATAGTTTTTGGCCCCATGTTGCCCCCTTTTAAAAAGTTATGAAAATGATTTGTTCAGACATGTAAATCGAGTTGAGGAGAGCTGAACACCATTTGAATTTTTGAGAACTGGATGGCCGATGGGTAGATCTGGAATATCTCCGGGGGGCAGAATTCCGCTCCCCCCCCACCTGTACCACTAATAGGAGGTAGTCCAGAAGGCCTGCCACTAATAGGGTTAAGCAGGACGATTCGTGCCCATGAACCACGAACTCTCCTTCCACAGAACTAACGCGGACCGTCAAACCTGGAGAAATTTGCCGAGATCAGTGACGGCCGGACGTACTTTATCGACGACTCATCTGCCGCTCTGGACCTGGACGCAGGCGTTCCACAGGGCTGCCTGGACCTACCAGCCCGACATCACAGTCGAAACCGAGAAGGACATCGTGGTTAGTACGACTCCAGACGTGCGAATCCATGCCGAAGCATGCGTTTATATTAAAAATCAGAGCTAAGTAGCGCCAGAGATAAGTTAAGTAGCGTTTGTAACAGGTAGATCTGAGAACGACAAAGTTTTGTTGTGGAGGGGGGATCCTACAAAGTCTAACATAATCCACAAACTCATCAGATGTCACGTCAT
>VOPJ01008076.1:0-11662 GCA_014673585.1 Semibalanus balanoides
GAGTGTACTCCCGTGTCGCTCGGGTGTGTAAGAACGACATGGGCGGTCCCAGTCGTTTCAAGCTCACCTGGACTTCATACGTGAAGACTCGGCTTAACTGTTCTATCGGCGGCGACTTTCCGTTCTACTTTGACGAAATACGTGAGTTTACGAGCTTCGTGTACCGCGTGAGAATATTGCGCGGTTGGATCTGGGCGAACAAGGCAGTGTTTTTGGGGAGGAGGAGGAAGCGCACGGAGGTCTCCTGGACCATCTACAATCTGCGTGCAAGGCGCCGGGTGTCGGCCGTCCATTGAGGTCGGAGTCCGCGAGAGAGTCAGAGTCAGAGTCTGGGAGTGAGTCAGACTGGGAGTGAGTCAGACTGGGGTCCGTTCGGGAGAGAGTCAGAGTCAGAGTCTGGGAGTGAGTCAGACTGGGGTCCGTTCGGGAGAGAGTCAGAGTCCGGGAGAGAGACAGACTCCGGGAGTGAGTCAGAGCTGGTTCAGGCAGAGAGACAGAACTGGGTCCGGCAGAGAGACAGAGTTGGGGTTGTAGATTGAGTCAGAGTCGCTCCGGGAGAGACTCTGACTCCGGCTCCGGGGTTGACTCGGCCGTCCCCGGTCTGGTATCGACCCCGGCCCGGAGCAGTGTTTGCTCTGCTCGGCCGCTATGTTTGCCGACGGCTGACCAGCCGACGCGATGGGACGAGCGCCGCTCGCTCGGGCGGTCCAGAGGAGACCAGATGACCGCCGACTGGTGACTGGGTACGGCAGTCACAGACTGAGGGACCGGGGTCACGAACCGTGGGTACGGAATGGGGTCACTCGGGTCCGGGATCACGGGACCAGGGTCCACCGGAACATCGAACAGCAGACTCAGGATTGTGTACTAGAGGACCAGGGACCAGGGACCGTGGAAACGAGAGCAGGGACCACGGACCGAGACAAAGATGATTGGTCGGGGACCACTGACGGTAGTCGGGGCTCTGGCCCACTGACAACTGCACTGACCGGTGACCACTTACTACTGACCAGTAACCACTGACCATTGACCATTGACCATTGACCATTGACCATTGACCATTGACCATTGACCATTGGCCATTGGCCATTGGCCATTGACCATTGACCACTGATCAGTGACCACTGACCAGTGACCACTGACCAGTGACCACTGACCAGTGACCACTGACCAGTGACCACTGACCAGGTCGACCAGTGACCCTGACCACTGACCAGTGACCACTGCCAGTGACCACTGACCAGTGACCACTGACCAGTGACCACTGACCAGTGAATACTGACCAGTGCCCACTGACCATGCCCACTGACCAGTGCCCTCACTGACCAGTTGGCCCACCTGACAGTGCCCATGACCAGTTGCCCACTGACCAGTTTGCCACTGACCAGTGGACCACTGACACTTAACACTACCACTGACCACTGACCCACTGACCACTGACCATCTGACCCAGTGCCACTGACCAGTGACCACTGACCACTGACCACTGACCACTGACCCACTCGACCACTGGACCACTGACCAGTGACCAGTGGACCACTGACAGTGACCACTGACCAATGACCACTAAACCGTGACCACTTGACAGTGACCACTGACCAGTGACCACTGACCAGTGACCACTGACCAGTGACCACTGACCACTGACCACTGACCACCGACTACTACCAGACAGTATCGACGGTCAATACATGGCACCGATGAACGGACCGGCCGATACTGCGAAAACTGCAGAGTGCAGACTCTCTCATTCACATTGGCCCCACTTGTGCTGGGACTGCTCTGTTTCTTTTGCGACTGTCTCTGCTGTGTGACGCCCCCTCGCGCGTTACTGGACTATTTTACATAACGCGACTTACGTACCTACATACATACGCGATGTGGTGGTGGTGTGTGTGGGGACTGGGGTATATCTCCTCCCCCTCGGATCTACCGAACTACTGGACCGATTAAATAATACGGCATTCGATAGCCCTGGACAATGTATTGAGGGAAACCTAATGTTGTTTACTTCTGGGTCACTGATGATGTCACATGTCACGTCAAAGACAACGTGTTTGAACCGTGTCATAAATGTCTCGATGGATGGAATTTTCGCGCAAAAATGCGATATTAAGCGCGTAAGTAGTCGATAAATCGGTATGATTAATGTGTCTGTCACTACAAGTACCATTCTAAGCTGTTGATTGCCATGGGTCTGTTCAAGGTAGTCCGAGGTCATGAGGTCAAACTGCAGATTACGGTTATTAGGCGTTTTAAAACACATGTTTATGGGTGTGTTTTTCGTCTAGAACACGAAAAATGGCAAAGATCATTGTTGTTTTTCCATGGAAATGGAAGTAGAACGTAAAAACGGAAATGCATTGTTTATGCATGGTAATATTGTGAGAGGTGGTCGATTTTTGTCTTGAAAAGTTTGTCATTTTTGACGATATTAACTTCAAATTTGGTACACGTACACTGCCGGATCCAGAACGTGGGCATGGGGGGCTAAATTTATTTAAAAATAATCAAATTGGAAAAACTCGTCGGATTGGCTTCCTTGTACCTTATTGAACGGTTTAAAACAAATATCCCTGAGTTAAAGTGTATTAGATTTTCCTCTTCATTGGAAAATAGGTCAAATTTCGCCGATTTCAGGCGATGTAGGGGGCTAAAGCCCCTGCCGCCCCCCTCTGGTTCCGCTAGTGTACACATATTCACCGGACGCGTCTCGACCATAAATATTCCTGTTTGGGATATTTGTATTATTAAATGTCTGGAGTTATTTTTTTAATCCGAGATATCAGTTTGTTAACCGATTCTATTATCAGTCATTTGGTATATTACAATTTAGTTTATCTTAAAAAATTGTACTATGACAATAATTTTTCGCAAACCCTTACTTTTCAACAAAAAACGTAGAACATGACGTCACTCTGACGTCATTTCTGGCTGGCATATCATAACCTTATATTTCCCTTCTCGAGCCCAAAAATATGTCCAATTGAAAATGAGAGAAGGTAACGAAGGTTTTTTGGCTGACGATGCTTTTGCTGCTAAGGATGTATTGCAAAATAACGGGGAGGAGGCAAAAAGCAGCCCTCCCCCAGTGGCTCCCCCGTGGGTGACCAGCTCAAAACACAACACCAAACGTTCTTGGGATTCTGCCTCTTACGTTCAAATGTCCGCGCGGGATCTCGGACCTGGCCTTAAGGTGCCACAGTTCATGACACGGGCCTTCTTTTCCCGTACTTTACCGTCGTGTTAAGTTAGACAGTGGGCTATGAACTGGTGGCTGTATGAGATGGCTGCTGCACTTAACTACGGGTACAGGGCAGGGCCGCAGGGAAGTTGTAGCTTTGGGATATTCCTTGGTACTATAGTCAGCATTAGCCTTTGCATTGCCCATGACGTTCCTGCTTACCATTGCCATATAAATGAATATCTTAAAATGTGCACTTATAGGTCCTAAATTGTATTCACTGTTGAAACCATATGATACATTTAGTCAGAATATTTGAATCGATGGATTTATGAGATCAGAGACCTATGCTAAGCAGACGCGAGCTTGTTGCGTGGGCCTTGTCCCCTACCTTCCGTAGACGTTGTTCTAGTTCAACGGCAGAATTTAGTGGCGAATGTTTACCGTGCTTGAAGTCGGAACACTGTCCGCCCAGCTCCAGATTTCATCTGGCCTATTTGCGGCCGCTGCCACCGACCGCAGGTCACACCGGTCAGGAGTGAAATCGAGCGCCAAAGCGACTCGAACCTTTCGTGCCAGGGTGGGCGAATTTCCAGCCCGACTCTCTGCCTACCGATCTATGGGGGGCAGGCTAACTATTTCGGACCATCCCTATCGTTTATGTATATGCTACTTCTAAAACCCATTTGTTTCCTCCTCTATCCTTCTCACCAGCAGTACCGCCCTGTTCCCACACAACTGCGTCTACATGTTGTCCAGCACTAACGGCGCCTATGTTTTGTCCACCTCTAGAGGCGACATCTGAAGTCGTGCAGGGCAGCTACGGCGGGCCGAAGAACAGCCTCATCTACGGCGTGTTCAGCACGCCGCCGAATGCCATCGGTGGCTCGGCGGTCTGCGCCTTCAGGATGCAGAGTGTGTTGGACGCCTTCTCTGGGCCGTTTAAGGAGCGGGCTGATCTCAACTCCAACTGGCTGCCTGTTCCGGCCAGCAAGGTAAGAACCCAGGGCAGTGGTTACGAGCTGGTGTTTGTGGTTGCCAGATGGTGTTTGTGGCTGCGAGATGGTGTTTGTGGCTGCGAGATGGTGTTTGTGGCTGCGGCTGGTGTTTGTGGTTGCGAGATGGTGTTTGTGGCTGCGGCTGATGTTTGTGTTTGCGGCTGGTTTTTGTGGTTGTGGCTGGTGTTTGTGGTTGCGGCTGGTGTTTGTGGTTGTGACTGGTGTTTGTGGTAACGCGCTGGTGTTTGTGGTCAGGGGCGTAACCACGATCTCAAAGTTACTGTGGGTCAACTTTCCTTGAAGAAAAGTTTTTTAGTCCTGCTCTCCTAAAACACATACCCCCCACCCAAAAACAACACAAAAAAATGCCTGAAGTTTTTTACTTTTCCTATTTCTAACATCACTCAAATAAGTGTTGATTCTAAATGTATACAGCTTGCCGATCCATTGGAGCTGCTCGGGCTTTGTTCACCGCAGTCTCCCTTAATGCCTTGATGGCACACGCCCTACCACCACAAGCTCATGTTTTATAGTTGCGGCCCATTACGGGAACGCTAAACGGGCTCACATGGCCAGCAGGGTCCACTTTGGTACGGTTCGTGAGGCCTTGTCCAAAAACCTTTGATTTTTGCTCCTACAGAACGGCCAAAACTCAGTGATAATGTTCTTATTATTACATCAAGAAGTTATGCGACAAAACAATGTTACTGTTGCCCCCACTTATCCATTTTATATTCTTTTAATATAAGTAATGTTTGTCCCCACTTTTTTAGTCGTCCCTATGGGTGAAAGCCCATGGCGCTTGATGCAATTACGCCCCTTCCGCCTCATCGCCCCTGTTTCGGCCCCACCCAATCGTGTTTGGACAAATTAACCCCACCCCCCGCGCGCTGCGTTTCAACCGCTGCTTTTATTGAGACGGTGATTTACTGGCCAAATAAGAACCCTCAGCTATTAAAACTGAAAGTCTTCACTTTTCTTCTGATTAATTTAATGAATAAACAAATCCAGAAGTTTTCAGATGTTTAAAAAGGAATAATGTTATGATACATAAACCTTGTTCCGATGTAATAGGTTTTATGGTGCAGTGTGCACACATTTTAAAGTTGATGACCCAGTTAGCCGACCCTGACTTCCATGACTTTTCTCAAAGACAAAACCACTTCGACACTTTCCCACGGTAAAATTCGCTTAAACTCCAATAACACATGCATTTCTCCGTTTCTACCTTATCTTTCGACTCTATGGAAAAACATTGTTCTAATACGGTCCCCATATTTTCGCGCTTCTAGACAATAAACGAAACACGATAAAACATGTATTACAACTCAATGGCATTGAACTCGTCCCCGTGGAATCAGCAAAGCTATATCTCACTAATACGGTATTTGTAAATATGAACAAAGCTAAACCCCGATTCGGTGAAATCAACTTAATCAAACTTCGGCCAATTTTCTCCTGAGCCACAGCGGAATCAAGCGGCAGCCTGCTACCCGTTGGTTTGGCTGGCTCAAGTGAGTCTGCCGGAAATATTCCACCCCGGTAAAACATCAGCGTAAAGGGAACGGGGGGGGGGGGGCGTGGGGGGCCTGGTTGGTTGTGGCGGTGTTTGTGGTTGCGGGTTGGTGTTTGCGGTTGTGGCTGGTGCTTGTGTCTGTGGCTGGTGTTTGTGGTTGTGACTGGTGTTTGTGGTTGCGGGCTGATGTTTGTGGTTGCGGGCTGATGGTTGTGGCTGGTGTTTGTGGCTGTGACTGGTGTTTGCGGTTACGGGCTGGTGTTTGTGGTTGCGGCCTGGTGTTTGTGGTTGCGTTTCGTGGTATTAGTTGTAATTGTCAGGAGCAGGTAGGTACAGCAAAGACTGTGCGATGCATTACGGGAAGCAAAGGAGGTCCCAACGGTCGTAGCCACTGGTGCCTCCAGTCTTATTTGCTTTCATAAGGAGGATCATATCAAGCACTTGGAAATGAACAATGCAAAATCGATAAGTTCATTGTCTTACTTTCTTTGTTGAATCTGTCAAGCTCTCAAAATGCATGCTTTGAAAGTAGAAGTCGTAAAACTTATCCTCTTTGTCGATATCACAAAACTAATTAACTTCATTAGCACATACAAAGTTATTAAGACAGGGGCACACATGAGATTCACATTTTCATCTCTACTGCCGTCCATTGGTAACTGGTAGGCAGCCTCTCACTGTTTGTTCAAAGTCCGGCCCATAATATTTGTTCAAAGTCCGGCCTTTTTAGCAGTAGTCTGGCAGCCTAGCCCTGCTCCCACTCAGACAGCGGCAGGCTCCTCGGACAGTCCCCCCTGAGTCGGCGTCGCCCCGTAGCTTCACCCTTTGCTGTCATATATCACCAAGTCGTCAGGGTGCCACGCCAACGGCGTTAGATCAAGATCGACTCCGAGGGGAGAGCGGCGCGGCGGTTTCGCCTACTGGGGGAGCCCAGCGCGCCGGTTTCGCCGCCGAACGTCAACCGGCGGCAATTTGTCGTCAGCTCTGATCCTGGGATCCCCGCTCGGCACGGCGGCGGCTGTTTTCTGAGATCAGTCGATGTTCGGAGATCCCGGCCGGCGTTTCGGCCCCTCCTTCCGTCTCGCCCTCCCTCCCCTTCCGTCCCCCCCGTTCCCGTGGGAAGCGGATCGATAGGGGATTGGCGTGCCCGATGGCGTGATGTCCCAGTCAGCAGTTTGGAGATTGGGCGCGAGGACGCGGGGTGGAGTGACCATACATAGAGAGGAGGTGGGGCGGTTCTAAGACTTAGGGCTGCCCCACACTGAGCCTCGCGTGCGAGTGCGAGTCTCAGTGTGGGGCAGCCTTTAGGAGTCGTGAAGACTTCGGTAGGGTGTAGAGCGGTGATCGTACTGAGGCTAGAAGTCGCCATCTGCGACCCCGGATGGGAGGGGAAAGGGGGGGGTAGAAGTTGTAATAAAGCTGAATCGAATGAAATGAGATCGTACTCGTTCGGCGCAGTATTTTATTGGACATGTTGGATATTGGATAAGGCCCGAGCGAGAGAGCGAGCGCATTGAAGATGTAGTGCCTGTGTTTTTGTGACATAGCTTAACTCAATGCCATTTTATGACTCTGACGCGATTTGGGTAGCGTGTGTGTGTGTGTAAAGCCATATTGTCTACTTCTGCTGAGATAGTATCTCAATTCAATCGCATCCCTTCCAATATCAACATTTGTAAAGACGGCCAGAACTTAAAGCGTGAGATTTCACATTTGGACTAGCGTGCTGTATTTGCTGCATCTTACTGAATAGCATCCACCCAAAACATGCCGGCTGGTAGAAGGTTGGTAGAAGGTTGGTAGAAGTATACGGATGACCAGACTAATGATGCCTTACTTTGTCTTGCTTTGTGAATATATTATGTTTTCTGAGCCATCCAGAACATTATTTACTGCTTGTATGGTGCCGTCATAAAACTTCTGCATTTTTCCAGCGTCTTTCCGCTGCTTGTCCTCGCCTGATCGCCACGCCCACTTCGTCAAACACAGCCCGTTTCGTCGCCGTTGGCGCGGTCAATGCGCTGGAAATGGCAATGGCAGGGAAATGAAGAATGACGCGATTAAAGCGCCGGCTGCGATGGCTGAAATAGCCCGAATGAAACGAGCCGTGTAGGTCATCCCAGGCACCGTAACGACCATCCCCGTCCCCGTCGCTTTGCCTCAGGCCGTGTCTCTGTAAAAGCTCATTTTTGAAAGCCTTTGAAAAGCTTTTGTAGACACGTGAGACTTGAAGAGGTTTTGCGCCTCGGGAAGCTTTCAGGCTCGAGTTTGCTTTCGTTTTGACATACCCCAATGAACTCCCAACAAGTCCGGATCGTTTGATGAGTCTGCCGTGGCGAGCGCGGCGTGGGGTTTTGTGCTCGACCGTAAATTGGAAATGTTCAGTCGTTAACGAAGCTTTCCACCGCTTAATGCTTCCTCGACGTCCAACTAGGTGTGCCAGGCAAATATGAATATCAACGGGTGGAGCTGTTGGAAGCGGGCAAATTTATGCGTGAGGGGATTGAGGTATTAATGTTGTCTGAAACACTGCGAAGCGGCTGCATTTATATGCATTCATTAACGGCTCTTAATACATACGCTTAGAGATATGAATAAGGTTTGCAGGCTGTTGAAGAAGGTGGGAAACGTTGGCTTTTCGCTGGTGGGATGCATAAGTTTGCTTTAAATAAACTAAACCAGAAGGTAGCGGGTAGTTGGCGATGAAACGAACGAAAGCCGGCGAAGGAATGTATGGTGAATTTCAAACTCGATCGGGCAATGTAGTTCTGAAGATTAACAAAAGGGTGGTGCATGTGGCAGATGTACCCCCCTGATTTGTGGGAAAGTGGCGGCTGAGCGGTCCCTAGCCACGCACAAAGTTTGCGCACAATCTTCCCTGCCGTTGCGGAGTTTTTGTGAGAAAATACTTTTCAACGGCCCTCACGCGGCACGCGCTATGCGCACACGCGCAGTGGTAGTAACCCACATGAGTCGACACTGGTCTCAAACAGGGTAGGTTGGATTGGGCTGCTCAGCAAAGAAAAGTCCACGCTTGTCAATCGGACGTGCGGTTGCAGATAAATGAGCTTGCTCAAAAGCGCTCGCCACGGGTCGGGCCGGGCCGCTGGGCCGGGTCGGGCCGCTTATATTCAGATTTTCAATATAACATGGCGGATGGAGTAGCGAAGCGAAGCGGGCTCCACTCGTAACAAATAGTTTTGTGCAGGCAAAAAAAACGTGTATTCGGTGACACGAAGGATGGTTTTAAAAACATTTTTGTAAAATTAATATTTAAGATTGGTGATAGTACTAAAGTGCACTAACAAGATTTGTAACCCATACTCTCAATCATGCAAAAAGAATGATTTAATAAAAATGAAAACACAAGATTGGAAGCTTTTCGGCTTGCGCCTTCCTCAGGCCATGGCTGATGAAGGCGCAAGCCGAAAGCTTCCAATCTTGTGTTTTATTTTTATTAAATCATTCTTTTTGGCATGATGAGAGTATGGTCAGCAATTCTGATTATTATAATGTCTTTCAAAACAGTGTTAAAAAATATTCAATACTTGTGCACTATATTGACGACCAATAAAGTATAAATACTATTTTATATGTTTTAACTACTAATTTCATTTCATAACCAGTTATTAATTCTCATAATTTTTCGACGTGTCTAACATATATCAGTATTATGATTCATCTATCACGCTTTCCTGTATGTTTAATGCTTTGTACCGTAGACATTTATTACGAGCGAGCGCTTCGCGCTCGCTCGTCTTTACGTGGTAAATGGGAAAAATCTGATTATGAGCGACCCGACCCGTGGCGACGCTTTTGAGAAGCTCATATCTTTGCAACCGCACATCTGATTGACAAACGGGCTTCTTTGCTGAGTAGCCCCATCATTTTTTTTTACCAGTGCCGACTCATGTGGGTGACAACCACAGCGCGTGGCGCGTGCCGCGTGAGGGGTGTTGAAAGGTGTTATGTCGCAAAAACTCCGCAACGGCTAGGCTGATTGTGTTCGAATTTGGTGTGTGGTTATGGACCCCCCAGCCGCCGCTTTTCCACTAGTCAGGGGTGGGGTGTCTCTGCACGTGCGCTCGTGCACACCCCTATTATATATATCAGGAACGGCAGAACGGATTGTGTTAGAATTTGGTGAGTGGTTAGGGACCTCTCAGCCGCCGTCTTTCCTAAAGTCAGGGGTGGGGTGGCTCTGCACGTGCGCACGTGCACACCCCTGTTATATATCTCAGAAATGGCTGAGCCGAATGTGTTCAAATTTAGTTTGTGTCTAGGGACCTTTCAGCCGTCACTTTTCCACAAGTCAAGGGTGGGTGGATCTGCACTTGCGCACGTGCGCACTGTTTTTGTATCTCAGAAACTAATTGCCCGATTAGGTTCATTCAATTCATTCAATTCAAAAACATCATTCAATTCACCGTACATTTTCGTTGCGCTCGCTCGTTCATCGCCAACTACGGTGCTTTACTGGTAATCATGCGATACGAGAAACTTTGCACGGGACGTTTTCTTAGATCGTGTCCTTTGATTCCCTAATTTGCATGGGATTAATTTGCACTTCCGAGATATCCGCTTCAAATGAAAGCAGTGAGATAATTATTTTGATGAAGCCAAAAACACACAGGAAAATTATTTTGGTAAAACTAAAAAATTGAGATAATATCTTGGAATCTGCTGGGACAAGTACTTCTTGACCTCGGTGCTAAGATATGTATTGTGCTCGGCCTTGCGCCGCTCAATAAATAAGTAGGTACCTGAGCACCTCTGTCAAGAAACATTAATTTTCCAGCATCGTTCAAAAATGTGTCTTCCCATATGCTCAGGGATTCCGTCGTTCCACTGCATCTCTATTCGACCTTAGCTGACCTCTGTTTGTATGTGTGTGTGTGTGTTTCCAGGTGCCGATGCCGCGGCCTGGCCAGTGCACCAACAGCAGCAAGACGCTGCCAGACGTCACCCTCAGCTTCGTCAAGCGCCACCCGCTGATGGACGAGGCGGTGGGGGCGCTGTTCGGCGGCCCGATCCTCACCAGGATCAGCCTCAAGTACGTATCTCGGTCATTTAAAATCCGTATGCAATGTATGTCACGAACGCTTTGGGTCACCATAATGTATGGAGTAAACTGATTAATGAATTGGAAGCGATTTCAGAACATTATATGCTGTTTTATTAATAAACAGGGAAGTAAGCTTCATCACTCTGATGTTTTGTGTTACAATTGATTATTGAACTAGTCCCCCGTGAAATATAGAATAGTTTATGTTACAAGTAGGCAACAAACATTGGTTTACTTTCCGTAGGCATAAAGTATAGGTACTATCAGAACTATTATCAAGATATGGCAACCGGATGCATATTTTGGCCTGCAGTTAAATCCGAAAAGAAATTTAATGATGGAATATCAAAACCAGCACGCTTACGACACCTTTTATGCTGTACTTAAATGCTATTAAATATATGCGGTACAAAGCCGGCCTGGCATGGCTACGCTGCCGACCTTTTGCCCTCGCAGTGCCAACAAAAACTTCAGCTGGGCACTAGGCCACCCAAATAACCTGGTGCTGATTGCGGGGTAAATTTGGGATCAGGGTTACACACGCAGGTATAATGCATACCAATTATTCCACCGTCCTCCGACGTGCTGAAAAAGTCGCTGTTGTGCTGCGAATGTCTCTATTATAAGTGGCCGGATGGGCGTATTTTTCCTGATGTGGTATGATTCGCCTTTCATTACATCAATGATCGTGAATCGGTGTGGGGTAATTTTGAGCACGTTTCGATTACGTGGCGATTTGAAGTGAAGCACGAACAACTAGTTAATCATTGCAGTAGCGGTGTAAAGGTCCGATAACATGATAAGGGACGTAGCCAATTGGGGTGGGGGTGGGGATAGGAGGGAGTCATGGAGGACATGACCCCTCTTCTGAGCAAAGCAAAATTACATTATACAAAAAT
>VOPJ01008077.1:0-29692 GCA_014673585.1 Semibalanus balanoides
CACCTCATGATTGGAAATCATCGATTGGCAAGGGAAGGGAATCAAAGCAAGCTAAGTCGAAGCGGCACGATTTCTTTAATCATCGCCACCGGTGGTTTACGAAAATGCACATGGCAAAATGTTTTGCTAATATGCTGCTCAAAACATATAGCCGGAGTCGGAGTCGGCAAAATTGCACCAACTCCGACTCCGACTTGGGCCGAAATCACCGACTCCGACCGCCTCCGACTCCAACTCCGACTCCGCAGCCCCGGTTTCTGCTGAACTACCCAGCCATGGTATCTGCAGCGAGGAGGAGGAACTCAAGATGCTGACGACTGCCAACCAGGTGAAGCAGGATAGCTGGGCCTCTAACATCACCGCTGACATGGAAGCGACCTTCAACTACCGGCGTCAGCGTCAGCATGCGAAGCGAGGCCCAGAAGATATCCTAATATCTTCCCGCGCCTGGGAGAAAAGACACAGGTACAGTGGCACAAAGCACTGTATGCTCGTTTGCTAAACAGAAATTCAATTTGCATACTAATGAGTAATGTGCTTTGATGCTTCGGAAAGACCATTGATCCTGGTCGTTCCGGTATATTGAAAGGTCATAGTTCTCTGGAGTCTGGTCTGGCTAGGGGCCTCCAGCCTGCAGTGCTCAGGGGCCCTTTTGACCTGGTTAGGAACTGTGCTTGCTGCTTTTTCGTCCTACCTACATGCTCAGGGGCCCTCCGACCTGCCAAGGGACCCCTTCGACCTGCCCAGAGGCCCCTACGACCTGCCTGCCCAGGAGCCCTCTGTGCTGGCTAGGGGCCCACTCGACGTGTTCAGGGAGCCCTCTGACCCACTCAGGGGCCCTTTCGGCTTGTCCAGGGGCCCCTCTGACATGCAAAGGGCTATTCAAAACGTCCAAGGGACTCTCTGGTCTACCAGAGAGGACGCTGGTGGCCCTACAGGGCTTCGAAGTGCTGTCAACTATCTTAACCCTATTACTGTCGGGGGGGGGCCAATCGGCCCCCCTTGAGGTTTTTCGCGTACAGTTCACTCCCATATCTCAACCCAGAAACTTTTCAAACCTGCTGAATTTTCCTAACATTTTCATTGCTCATCGAATGGTGTCATTTTTTCTAAATCAACCATTAGGAGGGGCTCCAAGACCGTTTTCTAGGCGGGGCGTGTTCGGCCGTTTTGACATAAAAATCTTTGCATGGTTAGACACTCGTGCGAGAGTTGATATATTGAAGGAACTGTTAGCAAAAACACACATTCGATATGAGAATTGATTGTTCTTTCAGAAGGCTATCTCTTAAATTTCAAAATTTTGAAATTTGAAATCACAAAATTTTTGA
Organism: Semibalanus balanoides; assembly: GCA_014673585.1. NCBI lineage: Eukaryota > Metazoa > Arthropoda > Thecostraca > Balanomorpha > Balanidae > Semibalanus > Semibalanus balanoides. The sequence goes on from VOPJ01008077.1 coordinate 1,332, forward strand.
AAAACTTTTTTTGTTTTACAAAAATGATACAATTTTTTTTGTTTTCATGGGTTTTTGAAAAACCGGAACTATGTAAGAGAAAAAATTGTCAAATTAATATGGTTTTTGAAAGTTTCAGGGCGATATCTAAATATTTTTGATGACCTGATTGTTCAGGGTCAAATGCTAACCTTCGAACATAAATAGTATGGTGAAAAAAATGAAAAACAATGGTTTAACGCAATACATCAATACCCAATTATTTCAGTATCATGTCATCTCAGCCCTTCTTGATAAGGAGGATACTAATTTTTAGTGAGTGACCTTTGAAAGGTCATTCAAGGTTCACAAACACCTTTTTATCAATAACTCGTGACACGAACAATATAGAGACTCGGCAGACCAGTTTAACATTTAGCCCACTTGAAAGTTCATATTTTATGAGTGGAGTGGGACCTGGGGCTAGCAAATAGGTACCACCAAGACTGCCAGACGCTTTTTGTTTGTTCATTGGGGTTTTTGGGCACTGCCAGACGCTTAATGCATTCATTTTCCCAATTTCGGAATTTCTATCATGAAACAATTGCGTATTTTGTGTCATGCCGCGAAGCGGCGCGAAATTTTCGAGATTTCACTGTGGATGGCTGTATTTTGACTGCTGCAAAAGCAATTTTTGCAGTTGTACGTCCGACCGTTTGGGGGGGCCAAAACATAGTCTCAGGACCTTTGGGGAGCCATGGCCCCTTTGCCCCCCCCCCCTGGATCCGCCCTTGACTAAAATGGTCCCGCTAGATCTCGAAATGGGCCCGCCTACCCTCCAGGGGGGAGGGGGCGCACACAAAATATGTGATGGATATCACTATAAAAGCATTGCGTGTGAATATAAATATCCCTTTAGTATGCGCTACGCTGCAACATCTATGCAGATGCTATTTCGGGTCAAAACCTCAAGTTAAATAATTCCTTGAATGGATATGTAATGCTTTTCTCACTTAGATGCCAATTAAATATTGGTTGAATAAAACAAATTCAGTGACTATTCACGTCGTTTCCTCATTCAGACAAAATTAAAAAGTTCCGTCTGGAGCGGGATACCATCCCGCGCTTGGGCATCGCTCGATGTACGCAGATTCACGAGATGCTTAATAGCTCGAAAACGAACCTCACGGCGTACACTTATGACCCCGGAAATCGAAAGAAAAACGTTCACGCTACATTTCTAGCTAACTTGTATTGCATCGGTTGCAGGTAAAAAAACCGTGGGCCCGAAAAATAGCTTTTTAACATGTTACCCTATGGCCTAGTAGGAAAATGAACGCCGTGCTACATGCATAACGATATTTAATTTTGTATTTAACGATCTTACGCTATATGACATTACGATACAACACTGTTTGACAATGACGATGTGATGTGATGTGTAACGATATGATGTGATTTTATATGAATGACCCTACGCTATATGATACTATGATACGATGACAATGGTTGGCAATGATGATGATATTGAGTTGATGTATACGTGATTTAGTAAGTTAATAGGACTCTGCAAAACAACCACGTGTTAACCCGCGCCGGGCCGGTGCTCGGCGCCACCTTCCTCGGGCCGCGATAGGGGGTGTTTCCGACACTTGGCCCCTTGAAATTATGTACTCGGCTCCTATGGAACCTTAGACATACAACCACCGAAGGTCGAATCACAAAGAAATTTCAGTTTGGTTTTGACATCTCCAACAAAGAACCCTATAGTGTATTAGCATTAGGGTTTAATCGATTGTCGTCATCTCTCTTTTACCCAATTTTTGAAAGTCGACTTGTTATATTTGGCTTGTACATAAGCCATACACTAGTCATACATATAGCCAGCGTGAAGGTTTTCTCTATTTCCCAAAAAAATCCTTCATCATTATGACGTCATCAAAGCCCAAATATTAAAACGTTTAATTTTTTATTAAATTAAGCACCTTTAGTGAGAGAAAACAAATGTCATAATCGTGTTCGGCAGCAATTACTGAATATTTAGCACCACATGCGGCATACATTGGAGAATTTTTGAAAAGGTGGGACAGTCCCTTTAACCGAGGAAAAAGGTTAGAACTGCGGCAGCTGATTATTTGATTAACAATGTGTTATGGTTTGAGAATGGCCTGTGTCCGAAAATTCACCCATATATTTTTGATTACTTATTTATCTTCTTCGAGGAAAAGGTCATTTTAATTACTGTGTTTAACCTTTAATATTTACATACAATTCATACAATAATTAAAATGACTTATCAACAAAGAATATTTACATCTAACACGCGCACAGTACGCACAGGCATGCATGCGCACTTCCTCACGCGCCGGGCGCCGCTTGACTCAGCAAGCACAGGACCAGGCGCGGCCGGTCAGCTCTGACCTTCGTGACCGGGGACCGGCGGCGGCTGACTGCGACTGCCCGTCTGCCGACGCGGACTGCCGTCTGCCGGCTGCCGGCGGGCGGGCGGGCAGGTAGGCGGACGTTGTACTCTGGTTTCTGACGATGCCGCCCAGAGAAACGGTCGCGGCGCACCGCAGGCAGCCTCGACGCTCACCACCTGGCTGTACACAAACGCCTTATGAACTTGGCCAAGTTTATCACCAATCGGGAGTGTCATTTCACCCAGGGTCCTTAAGGTGGTCCTAAATTGTAGCATGCGATTAATATGCAATATGCATGTAATTCGTATTAATGAGCTAGAACTAATGTTTGTGATCGTCTTTGATTAAAACCAGGCTAGGTTAATGAGAGTCTGGACATTCAAGATTGAGTTTTATCATTCGCCGGTTCATTTAACCGAAATCCATCTCTTGACTGACTCTGACTGGACAAGGAATGTCATAGTGACATTTACAGATTTACATGAGCACTTCCTTTAAGTCCGTTGCAAATCGGGTATCCCTTTGTCTGTTAAAAACCGCATCGTTCTGTTCATGAAAGCCAGCCAGCAGGACGGACTACCATTTCACGCACCACAGCACCACAGAGCTATGATCTAAATCGGCACGCATGACGGCAAATGAAGCGGCAAATATGACAGCTCTGTTCAGCTGACTGATTTACGTCATAAAACGCAGTCGTTATCTGGCTACTGCTGCAGACTGCAGTCATCTGCAGCTCAGTTTTCAGCGAAATTCTCGCACACTGGCGTCCCAGAAATGAACAAGATGGTAATGGCACACAGTCATCTTAACCCGCGAGTCACTGGCGGAGGGAATTTTAAGCCCCCTCCCCCCCCTGATGAGTATTTATAATATTTCACGAACTAATGCATCTATCAACGCCAAACTGCTAGTACCTGTCCGGGCAACGTTTGTACACCTATGCATATAAAAAATATATATCCTGACGTTAATGACGACACTACTCACGATTTTGACACAAAATCAGCTTAACTTTAAGAGACCGTACACATGCCAGGTACTAGACCAAATGGAATCCGAACACGTGATAATATAGGACATGTCAATGGCTTCAACGTGGTCATCTTTGATTTTTTAGCATAAATTAACAGCCCCCCTCCAAACTGAAAGAATGACAAAATGTTTCAATTTTGCTTAGGGCGTTTCTAGACCAGATGCAGACAAATGAATGGCAGCACAGTATTTCTGAGACAAAACCTGTCCAGCAAATTGTATGTATTAATTATATTTTTCAATTTCACATTTTGACCACTTTAACCTGAATTTGATCTTTTCTTGACCTTAAGGGGAGACCGGGGCACGTTCTGTCACTTTTTCTTAATTGGTTGGTGAGCACACTTTGAAGAGTTGGTGATCGATAGTTCCCAATACTGTTTCACACAGCAATAGCTTCAAATCGTGTTTGGGAGCCCAAGTGGTATCTCTCTTTGTTTCGACACCAGTGTCGACAATGTGGTGATGACTCATCTGATAGAACCTGTCAAATATATGGGACACGTTCCGTCACCTATAGGGCACATTCTGTCACTGATGGGCCACTTCCTGTTATCACCGAACGGCCATCTGTGGCGTTCCTGCAGGGGGAGAGAGAGGGTTTCTTTCATTGCCATCATCAATAGTGTAGGAAATGACGGCCATGTAGATCCTGAACCGTGATCTTGACCTTTTGCCAACAATACTTCCCTTGGTTATCTCATGCACAAATCAGGTCATATTTTAACATGTTAACTGGGAATGAGGATTTTCCCCGCAATACCTTGACCATTGCCCCCCTCCCCCCCAGTGGACACAAAGATCCCCCGCAGTCAAGGGTAAGAAAAACGCGTTGAACTTTCTCAACGGGCCCAGTGATAGAATCTTTCGCAATAAGACCGCGACGCCATCCCCTCCCCTCCCGATCAACGACTCTTTGCACTGGCGACCCGACGCCACCCGCACCCCGGTCAACAGCTTTTCACAGACGAAACGTGACTAAACTTTTGCCCTCCAAACTCGGAAGTCTAGATCCACCAGTAAAAATCCCCTCCAGTGAAAATTCCTTAGAAAAGGCCTTGACACAAATCATGTGAACTGCATCGCACCACCCAGTTCGCTTTACGCTTGTAGTGGCGTACCATATCTGTAAATAACAGGCAATCATTTGTATGGTCGCTTATAAGCGATACAAGGAATCATGAACAGATTCAGTGACAGAATCTGCCCCAGATTGGATGACTGAACCTGCCGGTCCTGTCCCACTCGACGTAGGTCCTACTTTTTCGTTTTTTACTGAACACTTTGGAAAATGGGGCAGACAAACGCTCAGCACAATATTCTGGACATTCGTGACGCCCCATTACAGTATTCAAAGACACTACACAATTCTCTAAATGGCCACTAACCAAAATGTTGTTCACTTAAAAAAGTTTGGATGTCTGTCGACAAAACAAACTTTTCAACTTTGGACCGATTTAGTCGCAGGCATGTTGTTGTTTTGATAATACCGGGCCAATCCAAGCACAAATGAACATATGTTCTGAAACAACAATATACCTGCGGTGGATAGTTCACGAGAAATCCCCGCTGACAGAATGTGCCCCGTGACATAATGTGCCCCGTGCTCCCCTACATCACGTACATTTAGTCAGATGGTAAAATAGGTATCAATTTTGAGTTCTATACTAAAATAGTATATAAGACATTTGCTGTATGACTTTCGTATATTTTTTGGCATAGTGACTTTATGTGACCTGACCGTGATCTTGACCTTTTGCCAACAATACCCCTTGATCTCATGCAGGATGTGTTTAATACCTTTGAGAGCACTCTGGGTGATCATGGTTGCAATCAAAGACTTCGAATAGAAGATATGGCTCATGAACACAAATAACTTCACTTTGACCTTTGACCTGACTTATGACGTCACCAGTGATCTCTGGGGCAACACAGTTTACTTCACTCATATTAATTTCCAGGGCTATAATTTGCCGTTTGAGTCAGTACGCCATCGTCTTATTGGTTCCGAAGATAGAAGGAAGGGTAAAAAAGTTACCCCCAGTGAGTCTGGTTACAGAAAATGCCCCAGTGACTGCCGGGTTAAAGGAAGGAGTTAATTTTAACACGGGGTTTTGAGCTGAGATAAAAAAATTGTAGAGCAGATCGGAAAATGTATTGTGGTGAAAAAACCACCTCGAGACGTTAAAGGGAAATCATCACCTTTTCCCACAAAAATGAAGTTATGACTTAAAAACGATAGACGAGGCCAAAATATGCTGTAAATTCATCACATTTTGCATAAAACATTTTTACAAAAAAACAAACTTTGCAAAATATAAATGATATCGGCGGTCCGCGATATAAACGACCGCTAGCTGCTTGCAAGTATTTTTGGTCCTCATCAAACTGCGGACTGCTCCCGTATTTGTATTATGCAATGGAATATATAATATATTTTGCGTTCTGCTTGTTGTGATAATATGCCCGTAGATCGTCTATATATAACAGCTATTCAATGAACACCTAACCAAATTAGCAGTTAGATGTACGTCTAATATGGCGGCCTTTTAGTGGTTGTGACCCTCAACTTCTGAAAATTGCTTCATTGATTTCAACATTTTTTTTTTAAGTTTTTTTTTTACTGGTATACAAAACATATGCAATATTTAATCATGAAAAAGAAGCATTTATCCCCCCCCCAAAAAAAAACAAAAAAAAACGTAATACAAGATACTGGAAATTACATCAAAAGCTCATTGTACGTTATCACAACGTACTACATGTCGGCGATTTGTTACAGAGACATTGTCAAGCCTTAAACAAATTTGAAACTCCGCCGGCTTCAAGTAGTGATGGGAAAACGCTGCTCGTGAGTTTCGAAAGAAGTATGTTACTTGCTTTTGATTTGTAAGAACTTACAACATTGAATAAGGAAATAATTGTATTTAATTCTTAAATTTAAATTAAATCGCTGTTAAACTATAATGGAAGCCTGATAAATTATTGCCAACAAAAAAGGTGAATATTTCCTTTTAGTAATTTTGACACATGACTAGTGGGTCTCTTTTAGAAGATGACTGTATCACCAGCTGTCCGGTCTGTCCATTAGACTGCATAAATTGCGTCATATTGCGTCTGAGTATTCACATTTGGCTTTGTATATTCGCTATAGTTGTTAAACCCGCGCCGACTGGGCCTCTGCACTTTCCTTCGCCCGACTGGGGGGTTGTTTGAACACCCCCTCTAACGGCTCCCTGGCAGCGTAGACCAAAAACAAAAGAATTGTGGCGAACCCGGTTATCAAAAAATCATTTCGAAACTATTTCAACTTTTTTCGCTCACAGTCAAAACTCAGGTCATAGAGGTCATCGAAGGTCAAATTTTTCAAGTTTTTAGGAACATCGCTCCAGAAACCAAATATCTCGGAACTATGCTGTAGAAACAAACGTTAAAAAAACTATGCTAGCATAGAAATTTGCTTGCATGAATGTCCTCAAGTTGACCTCAGGTCAATAGTTTAGACTCTAGAGTTCATTAAGGTCAAAAAAGCTGATTTTGGAAGAAGAAAAAAAATCGTTATTAACTTCTACCTAACAAAGATAACGCCATACTGTTTGCGCCATCGTGTTTGTCTGTCAAGGCCGCTTTGAAATTGACAAATTTTATCATGTTTTAAGGTCAACTTAAAAAAATGACGCTCAGGTCAAGGTCAAGTGGTGACCCAGTAAGTCATATTGCATATCAGTAGATGCTGTCTTGACGAGACAAACACACTGGTGAAAGTTGCAGTTCTCTATCTCATTATGGCCAGAGTTATTGACGAAAATGTGTTGGTGACCTCGGAATGACCTCAGATGAGGCTTTGAATAACATACGGGCGGTTTCCACGCGCCTATATCAAAAGCTCGAACCAAGAAAAGGAGGCGGGCACTGCTGTCTATGTAAGAAACAACCTCGCATTCTCACAGTTGCAAGAACTTGAAAATGACGACTTTGAAGCTTCCTCATGGCTGTTTCATGCCCCGATCGGGGCACGAAACTTTGCAAGAGGTATGTCATACCCGTTGACGTCAGAATTGCGTCGTACTCAGATTCAGCCGTATACTAGCCGTAGCCATTGCCATTAGTAAATAATGATGGATGTTATTACCACCGAGTAGGTTCAGTGACTTTCAACTGGAACAGTGCATTTAATGTTTCCCTTTATATTTATATTTTGAGCAATGGACAAGTTGCAGGTTACCTAACTGCACCGGTTTTTATGTATTTGATTGAACGCAATTTATTTCAAAATATTTTATAGATAGTCAATTTAATATAAATTCTCCTGAATTATCAGGATTTTAAATAATTAAGTATATTTACGTAATTAACCATTCTGCTCTCTGATGGTCGTGACGCCATTTAAGAATGTTTGCAGGCGCAATGAAACCCTGAGGTAGTTTTTAGCAAGTTCGGTTACAAATTGATTATAAAATAAGAGGTTCAACGCAAAAATTCAGCAATCACGTTTAATTGGTCGAAATCAAAGCACGTGATATGGCGCATTTCACGAAGTATCGCTCATTGAAATCATGGCAACTTTACTGAAACAAGCACAAAACTAAAATTGTGGAATTCTAACTTGTGCAAATCAATAATCTTAATGGCCGCTCAAAGGCATTTTAACGGAATTGCACAGCAAAACGGATCCTAAAGGATGATCTAGATCTTTTCCATACAAGCTCTGGATCCGATAGACGACTATTTTCAAGAAAGCCTGAGGCACGGTTCGCATTTTGCAAGTAGTTTCTGGGGCAGTGTTTTCAGTGAGGGCAGCATCTGGATTTGAGTGCCAACTTAACAGTTTCTGTGGAGCTAACTAAGCGAGTTATAAGGTGTTTAAGAAGAATCTCCAGAACCAGAAGCAACTTAAGACAGCCATGGGAACTGCAGTGCGGACCATCCCTGCCGCAGGTGCCGTAAGCAGCTTGGTGAGTTGCGGTGGAGCGGCAGAGCTGTGACTCAGGCCGAAACGGAGCCTATCTCGAACATGTCTCTAGAGGATATTTAAGATGAGCTTTGTGCTGCTAGACATACACAGCATAAATTTCTTAATTTCTGAGTAGTTTGGTGTGACAGTAAGGTCATATGAAGCCTTTAACATTTAATATTTGCACGGATATTTTGGAAATACATGCTTTTCCATAGGGATGCCATATTATTGCTAATGAGTCACTAACATCAAGTGCTTTATAAATAATAAACTTTTACATGCAAATATCTCTCTGAATATTACTCTGTATGCAAAATGATGTGTATCACGTTGATCAGCACATTTTTCTCATTATTTTGCAAATATTCACCAAACAACCTGCAACTTGTCCATTGGGCAATATGCATGTCACATGTCGTCATACATTGACTTGATGTTTTTTGGGGGGTTATCAAATGAGAAAAGAACATGCCTGTTTTTCGACGGACAACCGTCTATCGTCCAAAAAAGTGACATATTTGTTTCTTTCAGATCAAAATATTGATTAAGTATAGCCCAATTTCAAGACAACTTTCAAGGTGACCTATTCCTTTTAAAAGCAAAACGATTCGGGCAGCAGGATAATTTGTATCTATGGACACCCTCGGATGGGCCAGAATATGGACATCGATCAGAAAACATAACTCTGGCTCAGCCCAGCTTCCTATCGTCGGGATCTCAATCGTACGAAAGTCACAATTTCCTAGATCCTGATCCAATAGAGTATGATCGGTCGCATGCTAAGGTTAAAAGATGAAGAGATAGTAATTTATGTAGACACCATAGCATGAGTCTGATGACAAAAGCAGCTACGATCAGCATTCAGCATATTCAGTTTTGAAATGCAGAAAAGTTTAACATCATGGTGGTGATACTTTATGAATAATAGATAATTTGTCCATGTATATATATATATGTGTATAAAATCGAATTTCTGCGCCACAAAAATGATGGTGTTACATTGGTCAGCCCAGGAGCAACTTTAAACAAATAAAGTTCCTACGCCCATGAACATATAGTATACATAGGCACACATGTACATAGTCATATACATAGACATAGACATGGACATGGACATAACCATAGGTCACTCATATCTGCCTTGACCACTGCCGTCACGTCAGTATGGCGACTGGGCGTCAGGGGGCGGGCTGACTCCCATGCTCTGCAGCTCGGCAGCCCATTTAGCCTGCCGACCGGCATTGGGAGGGCGCTATGTCGGTTAGATCGATGGGCTCATTCATGGACCGTGTCGGTTACGGGTGGTACGGACCGATAGAGGCACAAAGCACCCCGCGCGGGCTGCTGATGGGTGCCGCCGAAAACCCGGCCAGCAAAGCATCAAGTCTCGTCGATATTTCGACATGGAAATAGTGGCAGGAAATTATGGAGTGAAATATGTTACAGCATCGTGATTTCCGCTTTGAGTAATGTAGACAATCTTATGGACGGGGCAATGCTTTGGGCATCGCTGGACCGAAGGTTGGTTTTTATGTGCCCGCCAACACCATCCGGAATGTAGACAATCTTACGGTCTAAAAATGCCGCTACCAATGTAACTTGTTTAAAGCACACTTTTTTGCCAATTTATATATATATATATATATATATATATATATATTATATATATTATAAATATATTATATATATTATTATATATATATACATAATATATATATATATATTGTATATATATATATATGTATATATATATATTATATATAATTTATATATATATATATTATATATATATATATATAATAGGTGGTCATATCAACAACTTTTTTTCTCAGTTCACATCCTTCCGCTGATTATCCTTGTCCTGTGTCGCAATGAAGCCTATTGGTGTCATTCTTTTTAACCTCTGTAATGAAAATTCGAGCGGCGAAGGCGGAAACAATTTTATGTTTTTCGGTGCGCCCGGTGTTTGCAGTCTCTGTTAAATGTACGCATATACGTACACTAAAACCAGCCAACGCGCGAGCGATCGTCGCCGTGGCGACCGGACAACGTTTTGGGGGTTAAATTAAATCGGGGTCATTCTCTGGCTTTAAGGGAAATTTTCGATGCAATGTTGCCGACTTATGTTTTGAGACAAGTTTTTTACGAGTTAACATATGTTTGTGTCCTTTTTTCAAAAAGGTTCTTTCCGCTGACAGCTCTGGCTGTTTGGCTGGTCACTCGGGCGGTGAGAGGGAAATGAAGCGCGGGAGGACGCGCTAGCAACTGGCACGCGCGCATGTGAACGTGTGCGTGCCAGTTGGTTTCGACTGCAGCGTGAGTGACAGTGAAGAGTTGTGCTTCATTTGAATCCGAACCATCCGTGCAGCAGTGATGCCTTTGCTAGCAAGGCAACAAAAATCATCTCGGATTTCTAGCGTCTTACCGGTCAAATCCCTGCCTACGAACAGAGACGTTGTGATTACGAAAGATGTGCAGGAGAAACAAAAGTGGTCGGACCCTTCTGCGCGTTGCGTACACAGCGAAGCGGTAATTGCAATACCTTGTCGAGTGTTAGGTATATCATATCAGCGCATGAACGTGATTCGGAGAATCAAGCAAGCCTAATAGTCGAAAGATTTCGGCCTAATTCATAAAGAAAAAAAAAAATGGCCAACAACAGCGGACTGCAAAACGAAGCAAATTATTTCAGAAAGAAAAGCCTTTTAAAAACTATTTACATCGCCAGCCCCGCAGCAGGATTGCGAAGTGCAACTGCCCACTGTCGACGCTGCGTAGCCACACGTGGAAATCAAATTCCTTCAAGACCCGGAGAGGAGCCCGCAAGATGAAACTAGGTGGCATGACTACGAGAGACGAGCAGAGCGAACACCAAGCTGCAAATCTCAGGCAGAAGCGGGATCAGAAGAGAGACGGAAGATCAAGGCTGCCCCCTCCACGTTCGTGGCCGTCTCTCACCATCGACATCGAACGAGGCTGTCCAGGGAGACTCCCAGCGCGACCGACCTATATAACCAGACAGCGCAATAAGGCACAGTGAATCCGGGATGGTAGACTGCATCCAGGGCAAAACAACGATGAGAATCTGGCAAACACTGCACTGGCAGCCGACAGTAGCTTGTCTAACCGTGGTTTAGCGCTGTTCATTAATGGCTTTAAATGGATATCGGGTCGCGTGTCCATCGTCAAAACGAAGCTGTTGGTCGGCCGGGAAAAAAAGATGGGAGCTGCGATAATCGGGTGAGACAAGCAGCGGCGACGCGGTACCAAGCATGAGGTGGTTGAACTCAAGCTGTAACTTTGACGGACGGGCATGCTGTTGTTATTTAAATGTAAGTGAGATAAGTAAAAGCCATGTTTAAATTAGGTTAGGGTAGGCTTAGGTTAGGTTAGGTGTGTTAGGTTAGGTTGGGCTTAGGTTTAGGTTGGGTTAGGTTAGGTTAGGTTAAGTTAGGTTGGTTAAGGTGTGGTTAAGGGTTAGGTTGGGGTTAAGAGTTAGGTTGGGTTATGGTTAGGTTAGGTTAGGTTTTAGGTTAGGTTAGGTAAGGTTAATGGTTAGATTTAGGTTAAAAAATGCCAGATGCTGTTGCTATTTCCCAATGGATTTTCTTAGTCTCAACATTACATTTCAAAACACGCGACGGCCAATGATAAACAAGCACGCCGAAGGCAGCGACAAGGCAGCTGAGAACACGTTGCGTGGTGGCGGAACCAGGAAATGAATTCAATCACACTTCAACGCCAATTTCTGGTAAAAGCTAGATTGACCAAGTCATGAACTGATAAACGTCGCCACCGGCTACGGATACTCCGTTCGCGTCCTGTGCATGCGATGGCGCGGCTGTGAACAGGTCAGATCTGCGGAATTTTGCCCCGGCTCTCTCGAGCATTCAAGAAAAAGGGTCCATATGGTTTGTCTGCCAGTTATTACCGGAACTGAGCTTCTGTGCTGAGCGGAGATAGCGTTTCAGGAGTTGACGGCAAAGGCAGCCAGACCCCAGGTTATCACGGGTCGTTAGGGACAACGGGGGCCAGATAGGCCATCACCTTGCGAAGCTGTCATCTCTATTCCGTGAAGGTTGGCTCCAGGTGAGCGGCCAAGCTGGACACTCGCCTTTCCTGGGCATATTAACAATACCATAGCGCAACTTCTAGGACTCTGAAATGTAACTCTCTTACAGAGTTACTACCAAAGTTCTTTTTCTCACAGGGTGATTGAAATTGGCTGACACGGCTCCCTCCGCACTGTATAATCGGCACCACGAGTCACTTCAGGACCCGTGCCTGATAGTACAGTAACCTGGTGCGGACTGCATTTCTGTGTGGATTCGTATCAAGAACAGCCACAGCAAGTGCAAACCGGCCGGATCCCAGGAATTTAGCTGTTCAGTCTGCAGCTGCCTGCGAGGCCTGCCGCAGCCCGCTGCCGAGCATAATAGGCGGCCCGTCCATCCAGCGCAACGCTTACTACTCACAGCCGGAGGGCGCCTGCTTGCCTCGCCTGGTAGCAGATCCCGATCGAGCAAGCCGTGCGCAATGCGCACGCCGTTCAGAGTTCGGCAATGCCGGTGGCAGTCGCAGGAGCAAGTGTGACCCTACGTCCCTCCGACAGTAAACATGGCAGCAAAAGACATCACACAGCTGAATGACTAGCAGGCAGAGCTGGTCACGGAGCCCCCACTGACAGCTGACCTCTCTGACGCCGCGGCTGCGGGATATCGTGCAGACACCGCTGCAAGACAGATCATATCACGTGCACCACTGTTGCTTAGAACGCGCAGTGAACGGTGTGGTGACTAAAGCGCTTGATAGGCGTGGTGGGGTGAGGAACAGCAAACATTCGCATTATCTGCAGCAGCCTTCGTTCACCACCAGCCCAGCTTGCCATCGTCGTTAGCCAAAACGGTCGTGGTCACTTCTCACTGGATGCCATGAGTAAGAGCCTTTGTAAATGAATGGCTAGCGCCTGCTGTATCAGACCGTTGGAATTATGAAGGCAATGTGTGCGAACGTGTCCAAATGGGAAAGTCCCGCCTTGCTTCGCTGTAGTTAGATCCCGCTGGACGTGTCTGTCGCCAATTAGCAGACAATGCGCTCGCGAGGAACTTGGTGTTAGTGTGACAATACGCACTTACACCCAGCATCGGAGACTGCAAGCCGGGCGCAACCGAGAAAACCATGACAAATTTCGCCTTCAGCCGCTCGAATTTTCAACACAGGGAAAAGAACTCACACCATGGGCGCCATGGACACAGGGAAAAGAAAAATCAGCGGAAGGCTTGATCTGTTTTAACTAGTGACAACAACCTAATACTATATACTATATATATATCATATATATATATATATAATATATATAATATATATATATTATATATGATATAAACAACACATACAAAAGTTTCCATCTCCATGTAATAATTTTAAGGCATGCCTCATCGCATTTGATTGTCAGACCAGAGACTAGCATGGGTGCCCAAACCCCAAGCCCAACCCAGCCGAAATCCATGAACACCAAGCCCAGACTCAGGCCAGACCCATTCAAATTAATAATATTGAAACCCATGCCCATTGGGACCCATTCAGATAAGGCAGGTATTTTTTTCCACAAAATTCGCAACCATTACCCTAGCATGTTGACTTTCATAATATTAACAAAAAATGATATTAGACACCTGTGTGTTGCTGCTGATTTGAATTTATCGAACACTTTGCGGTCACCATTATCATATTGGATCAGACCTAGGATCAGACATGTTTAAAAAAATATGACTGCCCTATTACTTACCATGATTTATTGTTGTCATATAATTGCCAAAGTATAAGTGTCTTATGCCATATTAAAAAAATGGTTTAACATCTGGTTGTCAAGTAAAAAATAATTGTTAGCGACATTATTCCAAAATTGCCATACCCATTACCCATGCCCGCCCAGTACCCATGAAAAGTCAAAAAATGCATACCCAACCCAGACATTTGGAAGAATTGGGTGGGCACCCATGGGTGCACCCAGCCCATGATAGTCCCTGTGTCAGACCCCTTAAACATTTTCGGGGACCACTATTACTACTCCGGGTTTGTGCTGGCTAAAATCGCTGCTTGTGACAGTGACAAAACATTGCGGTAGTTTATTAATTTATACTTTCAAGTTAGCACTTACAGGGTGTAACAAAATTATCCTGACATATATTTTCTAGCAGTTTCCGCTTGCACTCGTCCCTGTGTGGAGGTAGGAGAGGGAATGAATGAATTAATTAATTAATTAATCCGTACCTGCGCTTCCGGTCTACACTGCCCGGGCGACCTGACCTTTGGGCGGTGACCCGAGCCCTCAGTACGGACGGGTCACCGCCAGAGTCACTTTTCAGTTTTCGTCCAGGGCAACAATGAGAAAAGAATGCAGCCGCTTCTTTTGCAGAAGATCAGAAGAACAGCCAGAAGATCGTCTGTCGGCAGCTGGTCATCAGCAGAAGGAAGACAACTGCACGTCTGGCTGAAACGTGACAAGCTGGGGCTTGGCCTGCAGACCCAGCCCGGCCGCGGCACAAGACCGCTCTCCACCAGTGGCAAGAGAGTGCATTCATGATGGCGGCGGAGAAACGTTCACGCAATTCGACTCGGAAACTGGCCCGACAGCTCAACCAGGCAGCCTACATGACCTCCCACATGAAGGTCTACCACCACCTGCGCAACAATCTGGGCATGCAGCAACTGAAGTGGACGCCTTTCAATACGAGCGGAAGACATGATGTCCGGATTATTTCGTTACACCCTGTAGGTGACGTCTTCTGGTTAAATTGAGCAATAACCCTAGGAGACATGCTCGACACTTCAAGTCAAACAGCCCGCTCACCAAGCAGCAAGGCAGCTAGGTTGTGCTGAAGCGCGGTGAACTGAAGTCTGCGGGAGCCGTTCGGAAGGCGTTTCGGCAACCGTTGCATCCACGCTCTTGGCGGAAGGTACCGAAACGGAAGACTTTCCACAGACTGCTCCAACTGACCTGCTCGACTGGCCGGCAGCCTGTACCGACTCCGACTGACCAGTCGGTGTCGCCTACGGTATACGGTCAACTGCGCCAGCGACTGACAACTGCGCCAGCGACAACTGCGCCAGTAGCAACAGCAACAGTGACAACTGCGCCAGTGACATGACCGGTAGGCCTGTCATGACCTGACCCTGACTGGCCAGCAGGTCGGCGGCAGCCGCGCCTGCTGCCTTCTAATATTGGGTTAGAAGCATGCATCGCAAAGCACAAATTATTCAACACAAGTCCACACAAATTAGTATGTGTCGATGTGTTGATTAAATTTCGTGGGCCATCAATTGCCGTTTCAGTCATCGTGATCGTCCAGTGGGTTCCAAAGATATCAGGGGGGCTAAAAAAACAGTAAGTCATGTTACACAAAATATACCAGTGACTGTTGTGTTAATAAAAACGCGTCATCACAGAGATAGATGTATGGTGTTGGCTTTGCTCCCATGATGTTCGGCAGAGAGTGAGTCAGTCAGGGGTCGAAAAAAGTGGTGAAAAACAAAACTCCGGATCAAGAAGGCCGCCGGTTGACGCATTCAGAACGGGTGCCGATATATTGGGGATATATGACGATATATTGGTGAACGGGACAACTGCGCCAGGACAACTGCGCCAGTGACAATTGCGCCAGTGACAACTGCGCCAGTGACAACTGCGCCAGTGACAACTACACCAGTGACAACTGCACCAGGACATCTACCGACAAATCCTGTCGGCAATATAACGGGTGGCGATCACAGCGATATATCGCTTCTTTTAGCTATCATTTTTGCTACCTCAGGTCCGCCAAAAAGTTCGCCCCCGACTTGAAAATAATTGCCACGCCCCTGCCCAAGGCTATAGAAAATGACTTCAGACCAAGCTAATATTGTCACATCTGCATTCGGGGTCTAAAATAACTATATAGATCAATTTTGAGCAAAAGACGAGAGATATGGGTCGAATTTGGGATCATATATTCCCGCCCGATGCTGGGAAATTATGCAATATTCACCGAGGTTTTATGCGGAGGACCGAGGGCCGGTAGGCCCGAGGTCCGAAGCAAAAAAAATGAGGCGAATATTGCATAATTTGCCAAGCACAGCACAATGGTGGAAAGCTATTTACCATAAGCCGAGCAATGTAAAAAGCATTAGCGCGTGGAGTGTGGTATTTTCCGCATTATGCACTGGCAAACCGCACTGGCGACATATGGTAGACTTACTAACTTGCTGTGTATGTATTATTGTGATCTCGGCACGGCGGTTTTTTTCAAAAATTACTGCACTCGCTATCGCTCGAGCAGTAATTTCAAAAAAACCCTCGATTACAAACATCTACATATACAGCATCGTTCAGTAATGCTTATTACCACATGCCGTTTTTACGTTGTAGTTTGTGCCTGAATTATATATTTTCAAAGTAATTCTTCAGCTTGTGAAGTATGAAGAATGACATCCGTATATACAGTCCATTTTTCCTCCATATTTGGACTTTCAAATATCAGATAATGAGAGCCTAGGAACGTCAGAAGATATAGTGAGGAAGTTTATCGAGTTCAGCCATAAGTGAGGAAATAAGGAGAAGAACCGAGCACTGGATAAAACATCTCATAGAACATCACAAAATGCGGTAATGTGACGGTGATGAACAAGTTGATAGCAAACGTGAGATACAGCCTCCCAACTTTTTACACCAGATAGTTTTCCTGTGTGCTATTGTTGTTGAATGTTGTGGTGTTTCCGAGCATCTCCGGTGTTATCTGTGTTTCAGAGCGGTGTTATTCCCGGGGTGCCGGTGCCGGGGATGGGCTCCCGGATCAAATCCCCTGCCTCCGAGCGGAGGGGGTCCCATGGGGGGGTCAAACCCCAGGCCCCTCCTCGCCCCCTCCCCCGGCAAACTCGCGATTAAATGGCTATAGGCTAAATCGGAGAGAAAAAATCTGAATCCGCTAGTGTCACGGCTTTGGTCGCGTATAGAGACAACAATAATCGAATACACACAACATGGGAGACTTCACTACCGTATTTGCTTTCTGAGCCAGCGAGCAGTCATTTCGTGTGCTACAGATGCCGCGGCCGCCGCTTCTGTTGTACGTGTTGCCATACTATTGGTCGCTAGGCAGTGACGTCATAGTGTTCGCCTTAGGTGGTGCCATACTATTGGTCGCTAGGCAGTGATGTCATAGTGGTCGCCGAGCCTATCGCCGCTGAAGGGATGACTTCCCCCTGGTTTCGCTTCCGATCTCATTTTCGTTTTGTCACGATAACACATCAAGAATGTGTGTGTTTTTGTAATACAAGTTAAGTCAATGTTATATAACGGAAGGCGGTCTAAGATATGCGTATTAAAAAGAAAGAAAAATACGATGATTTTTTAGGCATACAAACCCAATACCTATCCCCTACCCCATTTTAAGAATCCCACAGAGGTAAATTTCCAGAGAGAAGCGACTGTGAATTCTCAAGAGATGCCGCGGAGCTGATTCGATTTGGTTTGCCACCTGCTGAGCTGATCTAATCTTCCTCTGAGGATAAATCGAGACGCGGCAAGCTACACGTCTTCTATAGCCTCGGCTGCACGTGCTGTATGGGTAACAGTATTGTCGGCCGGCCTCGGCTGCACGTGCTGTATGGGTAACAGCATTGTCGGCCGGCCTCGGCTGCACGTGTTGTACGTGTAACAGTATTGTCGGCCGTTGCCAATGAGCGCCTTTCTAGTCCCCCATACGAAACTGCGTTAACCCTTTTCCTGTTCGGGGGGGGGGGGAATCGCCCCACACCCCCACAGGCTTTTCGTGTGCTGCACATTCATTATTGAAGCTACACTTAAAACAAGTTAAGTCACTACATATGTCTCCGAGATAATCTGTCTGTCTCGAAGGCCCTATTCACAATGGTCACATCCAAAGTGCGCGCACTTGGTCAAAGTCGCAATGGTGAAGGAATAGGGTCACGCACGTGGTGCGTAAGATTTTGCAGCGCTCAGCCGCTCTTTTTCGGAATACTTTTGAAATGGTAAAATAAAAACTTCACGTGTCCTTTACACCTGAAAAGATTTTAATAGCACCAAAATCATTCACAAATCACTAAGTGTGTAAATATTTCCCCAAAAATGCTAAACATTTCTTTATTATTATGTAATAAATGAAAAGTTGATGATTTCAAAGTACAAGTAAGTCACATCAGCTCATTTAAGTTGCAAATCGGTAACCTTCGCACGTGGGCAAGTGCTTAAGATTTTACACCTCTGCTTGCCCGATTGAGTTGAAATTCACCATACATTTTCCTTCGCGCTCGCTCGTTTATCGCCAACTACGGCGCTTTACTGGTGTTATTTTTGTGGGAGAGCAGTCTGGTGACATTTACATCAGTATGGAAAGGTATTCCATTGCTAATGCTTATATCACAATTACACATAGGGTCGAATTGTTACTTCTCGAAACTTTAATTGATTATTTTCATATAATGACCTCGTTGGATGTCGAACTGATCCGGACGTACTAACAGCTGACTTCAGGCATTACCAATCACGAATGTCATGACATCCAGCGTTACAATCCTACAACAACGAATTTTGGCCTTCTGGAGGTCATTGACCTGCCCGCAGGGGTGACTTGGTAACCTCAGGTCATCAAAAATGATATCGCTGGATTCCTAGCATCGTGCCTGACTCGGTCGCTTTTGTTTAGTAGCTCTAGCTCAATTACAGCTGGAGAAAGAGAACTATCAAACAAAAGTTTTTGTGATTTTTCACAGATTTGGTGATTTTTTAGGTAATTCCAAGAAAATGAACTTGTACTCATTGCAAAATTTATTTTTGAAGAACAGAAAACATTGCTATTTCTATTATCAAAAGACATTCAAATTTTACCCAAGCTATACCCTATTCCCTGCGGGGGCAGATTCTGCCCCTCCCGGTAGTTTTTCGGCCGCCGCTTCTGAACCGTTACGTCTATCGTCTTGAAACTTTCGGAATTTTCCTAAATATGAATAGCGTGTTCTGTGAAAATTTTGAAAAAATCACTCAGCCAAGACGGCTCAAGGGTCATGTTTTTGGGAGGTCGTTAACGAATGCGGTGGTGTGGGCATCTCCTTCGTATTTCGGGGAATAAAAGCGTCAGAAACTAAGTGATGCTTTTTATAATCATACATATTGGATCATACATATTTGGGGAAGAGCGAATCGTCACATCAAATGGGAGGGAATATTCTCGTCAATTTAGGCTGACACTTAAACTAAGTAAGATGATAAAAGGCCATTCCGAATGATGCCCAAGTTGTTTACATGAATCAGCCTATCCCATTTGCTACATTTTAACAAATAAGCAACAAGCCCACATGTGAGTTCCACGTCCAGAACACAAGGAAAAGCATCATATTTTATCCAACAAAATCCATTTCTTATCCTGAGTACCCTATGATTTTCATATGATGGTACTTGTCCTTTTCACAATTGAAGGCATGACATTGGAAGCTCAAAACGTTTTGCATGAAAATACGGTTGAATCACATGCCCAATGACCTGTAAAGAAACCCCAAATTTTCGTTTTTTGCCCCTGGTCCCATTTTTAAACAAAAATGCAATCTACGCGGGTCCCAAAAAGAAAGATTTGTCGCAACCAATCGAATGGTATTCGTCCCATGAACTCGGCCGACGGTTCTCGAGATCTCTGGGGGGGGGGCAGAATCTGCCCCTCCCCGCAGGTTAACGTAATTCTGGCCGCCGCAGGTAATAGGGTTAACTCTCGCGTGGATTCGGTGGAAATTGATATATACTACAGGACAGGTACTAGAAGCTTGTCGTTGATAACTGCTTTGTTTCGTGAGATATTCTAAATATTTATCAGGGGGCTATCAAAGCCCCCCCCCCCCCACAGTGACGCGCGGCCGGGCGGACGGCCGCCTTTTTGACCTGCTCAACATGGCGGGCGCCGTTAGACGTGTTTCGGCCGATGCGCATTCCAGTACTTACAAAGTTACTGCAGATCACCGGAAGGCAGATAAACATCCCTTTCTAAGACATATTCGTTTTTAAATAATTTGTTTTGGTTTCGGACGAATTACATTTTGTTTATTATTATATGTATGCAAAAATGTTGTGTAACCATAGTTAATGGCTTGGATGCGCAGTTTATATTTGAAACTAGTTTATTCTTGGTTTGACGTGGCATCCTGGAATCCGGCACATTCTACGAATTATAATAAGAGGTTGGTGAAATATGGGTACGAAGTTTCGTAAAAATTCCCTCTTTCCTTAATTTTCTAAGATTCACTCTGGGCCTTGCGTTCTTAAGTTGTATGCAACTGGCTTCTGGCCGTACGGTATATACGAGGGACGAGCACCCAATAAGTCGGCAACCGTCCGTTGATGGATCATCATCTCTCTTTCTCTCTCTGAGGCTTTACCACCGCCCGTGAGCCGCTGAGCCGCAAGATTAGACGCCGACCAATGATACCGTGCCGTCATCTGCCACCAGACGCGATGACGTCATCGCCACCAGACGTGATGACGTCAGCAGGAGCCGTCCGGCAGGTCATCAACCGTCATTATCAGGCGTTCATTACTTAGCACGCGGTCCAGGGGCTTAGGCGCCTCCGGCCGGCGAGGCTCAGTGTTACGTCTTTCATACTTGAATTACAGCTGAGATTTAAGACGTGGTGGAATTGTGAGGAATTATGTGGGCGGTTAGGAGCGGGATTTCAAGAGAATGGGTGTGATGTTTTAGCGTTTAAGAGAAGGCGTTGTGATTGTTAGCTTACCATGGGTGACTCCAGGCGTGGTTTTCAGGGGCGTGTTTTGGTTTTCAGCATGACCCGGCTTTCAAAGGGAATCAGTAATTATAATTATTTAACCGTTGCAGATACGAACCTACGACTTACGTACCTTTCTTTGCTGCTTTTTTGTAGATATGTAGAGCATGTTTTTATAGCACATTGCACTTCAGGGACGTATTTTGGGATACATTTCGGGTCACTGGTATTTCATTGAAATCCGAAAGATAACAATTTTGGACTCAGATAACCTTCATAGCGGTTCTTTGCACACCTTAGCCGTTTTCACGATGGGTTATTTTGCGCTAAATGTTTTAAAAATCTTAAGATGTTTTGAAATGTTTTAGTATGAAAGTTTTAGTTTACGATATATTCCAATAAAAATAAGTTACTTATTTAGGCGGTATTATCCTTATTCAAGAGTTATGGAAACATGAAATGAGCTCATTACAAGATTATGATGCAAAATTGTCCGTTTCTAAAGAACATATGCGTCTAAACTCTAGCTAGAGTCCATTCGTTCAGTTAAGCTTACCGCCATATTAGTTACTCAATCTCACAGCGTCATGGAACACAGGTCTGCCTTCGCATGGCGCATTAGTGCACTAGAAACGATTCGCTGTAGGCGAGTCCATTATGAGTTAAGGGGTTGTCGCTTTTTTAGCGACCAATAGCGTGCCTGAGATTAAAACATTTCAAGATGTTCTGAAAAGTGTCAGTATATAGGTGAAGATTCTTGCATCACAACTAACCTATACATAATTATCTTGCTAATTACCACCAAAGCGCAATTTTTCACATTCAATAGAGATAGGAACGTTGCCTAGATATATGCTTTACAGTGTATTTTATAATTGATAGCTTCACTTGCCATTGTTGCCGAGTGCTGTAGTGATTAACCCTATTCCCTGCGGGCGGCCAGAATTACGTTAAAGGGACACTGTCCACTCAAAGTAAATTTTGATACGTTAAAGAACAGCCGAATTTGATAAGCACCATGAAGTCCGTTTTTTTTAGATTCGCGCCCAGTCGCCAAATATCGCCGTTCAAAGTTCAATTTTCTTCCAGCCAATGAGGTCGACGAGTGACGAGTCCGCCACCACTACTTACCAAAATAATAGGCATGATGGAAAGTTGATGTACAATGAAGGCAAGTTAATGTAAAGAAAGTTTTTTTTTACTTTTACGAAGGGATTTTGATTTCCCAGCATTAATCGATATTTTTTCCGCACGAGGTTTTTTTCTTAAATGATTGGTACCTCCGATTCCGGAGATACAAAATGGAAAAGAGTCTGTTCGCGTTTTCCATGGCAACAACTCAAATGCGGCAAGATGTGAATGTGATGTTTATTAAACACAAAGCAATAAATAAACATATATGTAAAGGAAAGGTGCAAAAGCGCTTGAGCGCTTATTTCACGGCACCAATTTCCCGCCACACATACAATATACACGCCATCACACACAACCCCCGAAACCGCACAGACCTGCCCCCTCCCCAACCGACCTGCTAGAGCAACACTACCTCAGGCCGATTGCACCTAAGACTGCCGCCACAGACTTACCGGTCAAATCGTTTTGTGTGTTTTAATATATTTCTGCACAAGCTGTAAGCCACAGCCAGACCACAGCGTTGTTTAGAGTTGCCCAGTGTGCAAATTATAGCTAATTTATGCCTTGATGTTTAACTGGTTGTAATCTCAATTAAGTTTTCGTAGTTATTTCTAACCAACTCTAAGGAAGTTATCATATCACACACGAATAAAAATGCTTAACTTTTTCAGCTATATTGTCGAACACAGCTGCAATTAGACTTGTTAAGTTTGTAGCGAATGAATCTGAAAAGATGTGCATTTAGAGCTGGACATACCAATGCCGAGTCTGGTATGAAGTATGTTATTCATTTATATCCATAACCTGAAATACATGGGGGTTTGGACAATCAATACATCTGAGCAACTGCTTGTTTGAAGGAACGGGTATTGGGTTAATGCGCTAGATTCAGTTAACAGGACACAATGTATACGATCGGCTCTCATCCATTGCAAAGCGTCAGCTGACGGTTGGTCAGTTCAAGTTGATATCCCTTCTCTATGAATTACAGTAACTTGAGCAACACGCTTCCATGTACGTAGTGTATGTATAAATCGAAACCCAGTTTTTAGATTCTTAAAAGTAATGAAATTAATGATGTTTTTTGTTTTTGCACTTTTTGGATAAGAGTTTAATGGCAGTTACAAAAATAATAAGTGGTCCTCAGGTCTTGTTTAAGCCTGTTTTTTGCGATATCATCCGGCAGAAGAGTGTCCTTTTAACTGCTTGCTGGGCAGATTCTGCCCCCCATGTCCCCCAAAGATTTCTCAGAACCGCTCGGCCGATTTTGAATGGACGCATACCAATTCGATTCATCGTGACGGAATCTTTCTTTTGGATCCCCGAAATTGTTTTTTTTGTTTAAAAATTGGGGCCAGGGGGCAAACAATAATACTTTTTTGTGCGTTTTTTGAAAGGTCATTGTGGCATGTGATTCGACCGATTGTTTATGCACAAAACGTTTTTTAACTTCCAAATGTCATGGCTTTCAAAGATATGAAAGGGACAAGTACGAAAATGAAAAAAATAGGCGAACTCAGGGATAAAAATGGGGGGTTTTTGGATACAAAACATGTGCTTTTCCTGAGTGTTTGGGACGTGGGAACGACAAATGTGGGATTTGTTGCTGTATTGTTAAATGTAACAGAATTGTGCATAGGCGGTCAGGTAAACAACGTGGGGGCACCATGTGCGGAACGCCTTCACATCTTGCCTTCTTTTTAAGTTGGGCCTAAATTGACGGAGGATATCGCTCCTATTTTATGTACCTTGAGTGCGCCTCTGCCCCCAAAATATGTATAATCCAATTATGTAATGATTTATGAAGCAGATACTTAATTTGACGCTTTTATTCCACCAGCAAAACTACGAAGGGAGTAATGCGCCGCACAATCGCATTCGTAAGACCTCCCAAAAACATGACCCTGGGGCCGGGCTGTCCTTAGCCCCGATTTTTTTTCTCAAATTTTTGACAGAACACGCGTCATTCATATTTTAGGAAACATCCGAAAGTTTCAACCATAGGCGCACGGTTCAGAAGCCGGCGGGCGAAAAACTACCGGGGGGGGGGCAGAATCTGCCCCCTCGCAGGGAAATAGGGTTAAGCTTGTTCTACGATGATTCAACATTGATTCGTTATTCAACAAAATAGAATGACATGACGTCATCAAAACGTCAATTATCTCCCAAAGTCTGATGTATCTTGTAATAGTTTTCAAGTTATTGCGGAAATCCGGGAGAGGGGTAATATTACCCCCCCCTACGCATCGCGGGTTAAAGGGACACTGCCACCTGCAAAAAATATAACATGTTCACGCCGTTGTGGTGGGCTAAATATGAAGTAATTGCTCTGAACCAGATTATGACATTTTTGTTTCTCACAAAGATTGCTCAAATGTCATGCAAATATGCGTTTTTAATATTGCTGATGACGTTCACATGAAGGATTTTTTTTAAGAAAACTTTCACAGCTGCCATAAGTATGACATGTATGTGCTAATGTATGGCCAAAAGGTAACAAACAAGTCGGACTGTAATAAACATTTAGCAAAGAGAGACTACGACATCGGCCAACGACCCCCATTCAAATACATTGGGGGCTGGCGATGTTACAGATTGCAAATCAAAAACTTGAAATTTATATTTTTTAGACCAGTAGTGGTTGTTTTAACTACTGCCATACAATAATTTCACAATGCCAAGCAAGCCAAAAATGGCTAGCTCACCTCAAATAAGTAATGTTAAGATGGCAAGTGCCCTTTAAGTCATAATATCTAACAAAGTGTGTGATAAGTGGTGCGATATGCTTGCCGATCAAGTCCATGAGGCACGACGATTACGAATTATTTATATTAATTTAATAATTTATATTGTTTTTACCTTTTGTATTATGCACAGCAAAATGACAAAGTGTATTGTATAGTTTAGGTGCTTTCCAATGACGCCCGTATTTCATACATTTGAAGAAAATCATATTTCGCTAACCATATTCCCTGCGGGTGGGCAGATTCTGCCCCCACCTGCCGGGGGGGTTTTAGTTTTTTTCGCCACCGCTTCTGAACCGTTATGTCCTATCCGTCTTTGAACTTTTGGACTTTTCCTAATATGAATGACGGTGTTTCTGCTGAAAATTTTTGAAAACCATGCGGCCTAGAGAGGCGGCTCCAGGATCATGTTTTTTGGGAGGTCGTGTCGAATGCGGGTTGTGCGGGCAATACTTCCTTCGTAGTTTGCAGTGGAATAAAAGCGTCAGAACTAAGTCGATGCTTTGTACATCATAAATAATTGGATTATAACATATTTTGGGGCGAGGCACACTCAGGTACAGTCAAATGGAGGCGATTTCTCAGTCAATTTAGGCCCAACTTCAAATAGCAAGATGAATAAAAGGCGTTCGCAGCATGGTGGCCCCCACGTTGTTTACCTGAATCCACTATGACAATTTGTTACATTTAAACAAAATTACAGCAACAAAGCCCACATGTGAACGTTCCACGTCCAAACACTAAGGAAAGCACATATTTTTTCATCACAAAGTCTCCCATTTTGTACCCCGAGTGGCGCATATGATTTTTTTTCTTTTTGTACTCGTCCCTTTCACACATTGACGACACATGACAATTCGGAAGTTCAAAAACGTTTTTGCCATGCAAATCGCTCGAAAACATGGCCACAATGACCTTTTCAAAAACATCCAAAACTTTCGTATTTTTTGCCCCCTGGCCCCCTTTTTTAAAGCAAAAAAGCAATTTATGGATCCAAAAAGAAAGATTTCGTCACGACGATCGAATGTTACTTTTTCCCATCGAAATCAGCCGAGCGGTTTCTCGAGATCTCTGGGGGGGGGGGGGCGGAATCCTTGCCATCCTATCTGTCAATATTTTGCAACTTGTCACGAGCCGCTGAGCGAAACTCATTGCATAATCTAGGCCAATCGACTATGCAACGCTTTAGTGTTTGTCCCGTGTTTCTCTATGACAAATGTCACCTACATGCTTCAAACTGGTGCTGTCTCAAATTCTCAAATTAAAATTCCCATCACCATTTTTTGGAAATTTGCCACTGGGTCTGCCCTCTCCACAAAAAACGGCTAGATAAACCCCTGATCTGCGGCATACGTTATCACATTGCAGGTATTACTGCCGTATGTCTGCTTTCTGGCAAAATACATGCATGCATAAAACATTGCTTATGAATATTACAACTTTCGCCATAACTTTCCGATAGGGAAAACCAGTGCGAGAAGACAGCTGCTTCCTTTTGTTAACATTATCAGCGAACATGAGAAGAGCAGCGAAAAGCTCAACTGGAGTTTGAGACATCCTTGCAAGCACTGCTTCACATGAGGAATACGAGCAACCTATAAACAGAAATCGTTCCCAACATCTCGCTCACCCATGATATAATAAAATTATACCAAACGCCGCTGACATTGCCTACCCAACTTTCCGAATCACATCTCAAGAGACACACGATTAGTGTAGAGTAAATAGCGGCCTAATTCTGCCGACTGCGCAGCATTCGTCGGTCAGCGAGGCACCGCACGTCACGCAATGGTGGCACCACCGCGCGGCGGCGGCCGGGTGTGGCTTTGTGAAGTGATGACATCGTCAGCGATGTGTGATGATGGCGTCAGCAGTGAGCGCTGATGTCAGCAGCACACCAGGGTGGAACGTCACCGGTGGCGGTTACCGATGGCGGTCACCGATGGCGGTCACCGATGGCGGTCACCGATGGCCATGGTGGGAGGCCGCGTCAGCGCGTCGTCCAGTGGCCTGCCTGCCAATACGCCAGTCAAGGGCGCCGAGCAGAGGTGGCAGTGAGGGAGCCGCCAGATGCCAGCACAGTGCGTCTTAAAGGGAAAAGGCGTCAGACCAACGATATGGAATTCCGGGGAACATGGAGACGAGACCAGAAGCGCGAAGCGAGAAACAAACAGCAGAAAGAGGGTCGCTGGAAGCGATAAGCAGAATGCGGGACGCTGACTGCGAGAAGCGGGACGCTGAGAGCGTGCAGTGGGAAGCGGGAAGTGGAAAGCGGTGATGAATAGAAGAAGGAACTTCCAAAAGCGGCGTACATGTCAAACACCGAGAGTTTGACATATCCGAGACTGAAACAGTAGGAGAAATACTCAGGAAGACGCAATTACAGTTTGTATTCTTTGCAACCGCCAATACAATACTTTGCTTGCTTTATTCTAACATCAAAAACTCCAGCTTTTGATCGCAATGCTGCACAGAAACATGATCAAAGCGCTACCTTTTCCCGAACGTTATCTATTCAGCAATTCTTCGATAGGCGAAGTTGTTTGGCTTTGCTTGCAACGTTTGATTTCAGCCTTTGATTGTGGTTCTGTTTGAAGCTGCGATTCGTGTTTAATCACGCGCACTGTCAAGGAGAAAAGCAATATCCAGTCACCCGCCATTTTAATCGAGTACTTTGTTTCTTGGCAGACCGGTTATGTTAGTTGACCAGTAAAAAGTGCATCGCTTCCGACAGATTATATGTTAACACTTTCAGTGGCGGATCCAGGGGGGGGGCGTAGGGCCTGACAGCCCCTGCCGATAGAAAAGTTTGCGCCGCCCCCGGGCGCGAGGCGCCCGGGGGCGGCTTCGGTGCCGGTATGAATTTGCAGGGCGCCGGCGCCTGCAAATCCATCGCTGGCATCATCCCGCCTTCTAAGGGCCAGAATTATGTTATCAGAGGCACAATATACCGCCCTCGGAAGAAAAATGCCGCCCCCGAAGCAAAAATGCCGCCCCCTGAAGCAAAAAAAATAGGATTGAGTTTTGAAATATTTCCGATGCCGCCCCCTCCCAAGGAGATGGAAAGTAGTGGCCTTCGGGGTAAAACAGCCGGCTAGATTCGCCCCTTGGGCCCCTCTGGACCATGCCGCCCCCGTCACCGAGAAAATATGTCCGCCCCTCGGGCCTGAAAGCCCCTGGCCGATGAGAATCCTGGATCCGCCCACTGAAACTTATAATTCCAGACTTCCGTTACTCATAAATTGTTAGAAATGTTAATCTTCGTAGTGCTTGTGCAAGGAGCATAAATATATTTATCCGTCGCCCTCGCGCTCGCAAAAAAACTGGTCAATGTGTAAACGGGGC
>VOPJ01008078.1:0-11665 GCA_014673585.1 Semibalanus balanoides
TCTGCCAATCAGCAGACAGCACACATGGGACACCCATTTGTGATAACAAGATTGTTCTGTGTGTAACTTCAAAAAGGTCAAGGCTAGCCTTTTGGCTTATTATTTGTTAGAAGCCAACCCATCTGCAATTGCATGGCTAAGTAAATGGACGTAGTTATAACACGGACAAGGAATATACAGGAGGCGCCACACTCCGGGATTCCCATTGCTGTCGGCGACAATGCTTTCAGACAGGTCAATTTATTTCAGACAAGAAAATCCGCTTGGCCGCCCGCTCCAGGCCGGGACCCCATGAGACCCATTCATGCGTTAAAATGTCATGTTGACTCACTTTTATTTTTATTCAAATATCAATATGTGCTATTTCAAATAGCCTCTAGCTGACAAATAGCATCTAGCAGTGCTAGCTCATTGCTGTTTAGTTTTTGTCTTCTGTCTGGCTTCTTATGTAAGCCATGCTAAAAGCGTCTGTCGCCGAAAGCGTCGGAGTAGCGCCTCCTGTATACATCTCCTCTCCGTGGTTATAGCACACAAGCTCCATTGATGAGTTCTGTCACCAGTTTGCCACAGCGTACAAGTTAGTATGTATTTGCTATTTCAGAATACAAAATACAATATTCCAACAAGCTAGGGATTGTCACGCCAAGCATGGGATTGCTTTCTCGTTCAGCAACATGCAGCATGTCCTCCTCGTTTTGCATAACGCTTAGGTAAATGTAGGAAAGCTCTCTAACACCATACAAATGCCGTATTCTCCGATCCCTTTATTACTCCATAAATCATGCCTTCTGTTGTTCTTTACACCGCCAAATGTTCCAATTACATGATAAATGTCCTACAAAACAGCAATATGGAAATGCTGGATCAACAACAGACGCAAAGAAGGGGCCTTCTAACACGTAGTTTCACATCATTCAGCTATTCTATATTTACGTGCTTCGCACTGTTTCTCTGCTCCCTTACTCGATAAACGGGCCGCTAGACATCAATACAGTCATGTTCGAAAACGGCACGGTGGCGTGCCCGGGCCTCTCGTGGTGGTGTGGGTGCGTGCTAATTGCCAGCCGCCTCGTTAACCGCGTATCGATCGTGGAGCCATCGGGCGTAAGGAGGGGAGGAGGGAAGGAGGGGGAAGGGGAGGAAGGGAGGAGGAAGGAGGGGAGGGAGGGGGAGGGGAAGGAGGGGAGGGAGGACATTCAACACAACCGACAAGCCGACCAAACAGCGACGGATACGCCACCCGACAACAACTGGCGAATCAGCAAGGACGCAAATAGACGCTGCAGGTGACACATTCGATAAAAAAGTTACCACCTCGTTTGCTTGTGAGTTACCGGTAAGCAAAATATGCAGGCCGCTAACCTACTGTCGGGAACGCGGTATTTCTGAGGCTAAACTGTATCTCAGAGAAAATATTTATATATTGCAGAAAAACAACACCTACTGTGGTATTTCTGAGATAGAACCGGTCCAAAAACATGCCCTTTTTGTCAATATTTATCAATTAAAACATTTGACCTGATTTGACCTGAATTTGACCTCAGCTTGACACTTAATTCATATAAATGTGCTCCGATGGTGCCTTCATTATCATTATCGATGTATACGTATGAAACAGCCCATTAAACATGTGTCGCATGACTTTCACAAATCTGTTTCGGACAGTGACCTTTTGTAACCTGATCTTGACCTTGACCTTTGCATTTTTTTTTTCTCATGCGGAATATGTGTCATACCTTTGGGGGCACTTTAGGTGATTATGGTTGCAATCAAAGGCTCAGAGGTGCAAAAAGTGTCACGATGGTCACGAACACGAGCACAAAACGCAAAATGAGGCACAATAACGAGGAGAATTAGGAGAAGAGAAGAGATCACAATATCCGCAAATTACTATTTCTTCGGAACTCATCGTAAGTGATTATCGAAAAAAGTAAAGCCATGCAAAAATCAAAATCAACCAGCCGCACTTCAGTCTTCAACACACAGATTCTGGTATAAGCAAAACATGCCGGCTGCCACGACTTTCAAAGCAGAAGATGTTTTTGGCAGCTCGTCGGGAAACATCACATGAAGGAAAATTTACATGTCGCTTGAAGCCTGAAGGTAACCTTCACGCAATAGTCGCAATGGTCACAACAAAGTGCGCGCACTTGGTCACAGTCGCAATAGTGAAAGAATAGGGTCACCCACTTTGTGCGTAAGATTCTGCAGCGCTCAGCCGCTGTCTTAAAAATACTTTTATAGTGGTAAAAGACTTCACGTGTCTTTAACACCTGAAAAGATTTAAATAGTACCAAAATTACTTCCAAATTTCTAAATATTAAAAAAGGCTAAACATTTTTACATTATTATGTAATAACTAATAAGTTGATGACTTAAAAGTACAAGTAAGTCACATCAGCTGATTTAAGTTCCAAATCGGTCACCTTCGCACGTGGGCAAGTGCGTAAGATTTTGCAACTCTGCAAAGGCTCTGGATGGAGAGTATGGCCCATTAGCTCAAATGTCTCGATTTTAACCTTTGACCTGACCTTGACCTGATATGCGACCTCGATTAAAAAATCGAGTATGCTTGACATGCGTCTCGATGACAGCTTTCGAACGCCGCCTTGCGCTCTCGCTACGATCATCGGTTTCGGAGATACCAAGGGTGGGCAATATCCCCCCCCCCCCGGTCAATGGCGTTCGGGTATGACCCCGGTCAAGCGCGGGTTAAGGATCTACTGATGGTATATCAAAGAATTGACCGCCTCCTAGGGCGCTGCAGGCTCGTATCTAACGAATTCGTCAATACACTATTGACAAAGGGTTAGACAAATGGTTAGACACAAAAGATGCTTTCATAGTCTAGAAGGAACGTGTTAAACTTGTAAGGCAAAGGAAACAATGGAATTCGATAAGCTGTCATCGGTTTATTATCATACCTCCCTTTCATAATAATACAATTTCACTTTTCATTTATCGTTCCAGTTCCAGCTGTAACCATCACTGATCAGTTACGTTTTCATTGTCACCAACTCCTTGATGACTAGTTCATAGCAATTGTCAACAAATGCAAGGACTTGGCTAGAACTTAGAAGTGATCCGTAGTTTCAGTATTTGTTATTGGTATTGGTAAATTTGAAGAACGCTTTTAGCATTAACGAACGATGCTGGTATGTACATATTTCTGATTGAATCATTTTTTAGATTTCTGCACGAGCGCAGCGAGTACAGTAGTTTGAAAAAACGCCGAGACTACAAATATCTACATAAACGGCATAAGATGGTAAATCTTTTACCATATGTCGCCAGTGCGGTATGCCAGTGCATAATGAGGAAAATACCACACACCACGCGCTTATGCTTTTTACATTGCTCGGCAGTCGGCATATGGTAAACTAAATTTATGCACTCCGGAACAGAGTGATTTACGGATCGGGCACGCCCATGGGTGCCCGGTTGATTCTTCCGATTGGCTGGGTCGGGTCGGCATTTGCACCCTTTTCATGGGTGCTGGCGGGCACGGGTAGTCAATTTTTGAGTTATGTCGCTAAGCGTTATTTTTCCCTTGTCATGGCAACCGATGTTTAACCAGGTAAATATGTTATAAAATGATATGGGACACAAACATTAAACTTTGGCAATGGTATGAGAACAATAATTCATTGTAAAGTAAGAATGGTGTGAAAGATTATACTAAGTGCGAATCATGTTTGCTCCAGATGTTAAATGATCTGAACAATATGAAATTGTTGTGACCGAAAACTGTTTGATGAGTCCAGGAGTTCAAGAAGTTTTGAATCTTTCCATTTGCAGAGGACTCCTCTCCTGAGTCAATTCAGACTCGCATCTGATCCAACCAGGCACAGCGTACTGAGCAGTCATTAACTTTCGACTCCCTGGTAAGTCTGCGCAAGTAACCTATAGATGGCGAAACAGGATTAACCAGGCTTGTGCCTCCTTTACTTTAATATTTAAGGTGAGGTATTAAATAGACAATGGCCCATTCACATCATTCAGTGATGAATGTGTAGATATATGTCCTACCACAGACGTCTCCAACTCTCCGAGGAACTAAGATTGCATCCCTGATACCTACAGAAGACTCTGAAGTCTGAGGAGGATGATATCCTGAAATCTCAGATGTTTGTCATGCTTCTCATGGATATAGATGACAATACAGTACCTTCTCCAGTTTCTGTTTCTACCACGCAGACACACAAGAGAACATTGCTTGACATAAAGTTCAAGTTGAGAGGTTATATATATAGGTCATGCCTTACCCCCCAGCATATACATTTTGTGAATACCTACACACTCGTAAATTAACAAAACAATTTAGAATCGCTCACCACATCAGATTTCATCTTGCTGCAAGCACTTAAAACATTTGAACAAAACCCGAACATTTTGTTCTTGTTTTGTAAGATGGGTTAGTGTCGTGAACAACAAAGATCGGCCCCATACAGATGAACAACGCAACACCCATCGAAAAATTTCGTAGCCGTGTTTCAAGATGCTATGTTAATGCGGTTTTAGTAAACCATAAACATGGTTAAAGGAGTGACTGACCAATCAGCATCGGGCTCACCCGATGCTGATAGGTCAGTCAGCTATGTTTATGGTTTACGTAAACCGCATAAACATGCATCTTGAACACGGCTCTGAATATATTCAATGCGTCGAGCTCGCCGCACTACTAAACGAGCATGTTATTCATCGTTTCACCATGAAGTTTCACTCAATAATTAGTATTCAATAATACATGTCAATAATCATGCTACTGTAAAAGTGGTTTATTGTTTCCAAGGGGAATA
Organism: Semibalanus balanoides; assembly: GCA_014673585.1. NCBI lineage: Eukaryota > Metazoa > Arthropoda > Thecostraca > Balanomorpha > Balanidae > Semibalanus > Semibalanus balanoides. Next base: position 4,800 of record VOPJ01008078.1, read on the forward strand.
ATTGTACTTGCTAGTGTATCTGAATGAGTGCCGCCTGCTTTTACTTAGTGTATTCAAGGCTTAAAAGAACAGTGTGTCAATTGTTAAAGGGATTATACTGGTTTTGAATTCTTGAGTGACAGCCGACGGGACCTCACTGAAAGTTAAATGGGTTGGTATGTTGATTGCACGTAGTACGTTTTACATATATGTTTATATATGTACCTATAAGTGCAACAAATCTAGGTACCTACTGAAGCTGGGTGGGTGATGTACTTAAATGCAAGCAATCATGATATATCATTGCTCTTATTTCACATTAACGTGTTTGTTTCTTTGTTTATTGATCAAGGTATCTTTGTGGCAAAGACTGCCTTTGTCTATGGTTTCATGTACTAAATCTCATTGTTTACTGGATCTTTTTGCTGTTTCTGGGTAGTATAGGCTTTAGTAATTGATTAAATCTTCATAGAGCATAGTATGATAACATCTTCTCTCTTTTGATTGTTGACAATCCTACGTTGCCACTGGTCTTGGGACAATGTCCGCATGACGCAGAGTGGCGACCCCCCACCTTGCTGAAAAGTGGGGAGGCATTGTTGAAGTAAATTCCTTTTTTGCATGCATGATGCATCCTCCATAGCGGCAAGCTTAAATTTGAAGTAATTTGGGGACGTGTCCCCCTTGGCGCCTTCATCATTCCATGCACAATGAAACGTCAGTTGTTGCGGCGATAAGTTAAAAACCTGCAATTTCTTATAACTAAGCATTTACTGGCTGGCCTCTTTGGGCAAATTTCAATTTATTATTTATGTAAAGGAACGCAATTTCTGGCAAAGCATAGGTTACTTTAGGCTTGAAGCAATTGCTCCGGTTTGTCAGTATTCCACAATTTAAGGTCGCAAATTTGGGTGAAGATGTGGATACTGCTTTAATCTAAAAGGCCGGGTGGGCCGGGGTTTAAATGATTATGAATCTGACCTGCACCTAGTCGGGCATGGGCGTGTTGTTTGTCGGGTTGCACTGGGCTGGGCCGAAGGGTTAAGCGCCCGTAAAACACTGCTCCAGAAACACTCAAGTAAAGATACTTCGTTGTTGGATAATGGAAGGGTAGCATAATAATAGACTAATGGCAGCTTATCGAATTTCATTGTTTGCTTTGCCATACAATTTAGCATGTTCATTGTATGAAAATTACGGAAATCTATGGAAGCTTGTGTATGGCGGCTCGTGAGAATATTCATAACGAAAACTCGGTTCTTCTTCAAGGATTTATAGTTATTGATAAACAATTATACAAGTACGAATTCACAATATAATTGAAACGAAATAAAGAAGCTCAGCCCGCACCGCTCCCCACTCACCGGGCCGCAGCCTAAGTGATCGCACACTCAGCACCCTCAGGTCGTGCTGGTCCCATAGCGCTCGGGCGGTCTCCGTGCTATGCGGTGCAGTCTGGCCTCAGAGTGGTGCTTCTGCGGACAGTCTGACTCTCAGAGTGGGTTGCTCTGCGGCACAGGTCCCTGACTCGTGAAGGGGCGCTCTGTCGGCACAGATTGGCTTCTGAGAGCGGCGCTCTCGCGGGCTACAGTCTGACTTCTGGCCGAAAGCGGCGGCTCTGCGGCATCGGTCTGATCTGAGACGGCGTGCTGCGGCACAGTCTGACTCTGAGAGCGGCGCTCTGCGGCACGGTCTGACTCTGAGAGCGGCGCTCTGCGGCACGGGGGCCATAGTTCGGCATGGGCCGACCAACCCCAAGTTCAGCCCAATCCAGTCCCATAAACCAGGCCCCAACCAGTCCCAGTCAAATTCATAATATTGAGGCCCATGCCCGGTCCGGCCCATTCAGAATCTGAATAAGAATTTAATTACTATCACAAGATTTGCAATAATTATCCTAGCATGTTTACTTGTATACTTCAAATTAGAAATAATATCACTTTCCTGTGTGTTGCTGTGGAAGTAATCTGCTGGTTAAAATATTGTTCAGCTCTGACCTGGCTTGCGCGGTGCGCGCATCACTTTAACATTATCAGCCCAGACCCGTCCAGAGCCTAATTGTTTCCTTTAAGCTGAGGCTCAGCCCAGATCCAACTCATGGTCCATGGCCCAGCCTATGACGATCTCTGCACGGGGCAGTGGAACAGCATCCTGTGGTCTTCGTAGAGGCCAATACAAATACCGCAACGTGCATCAGTCGTGCAGCCCTAAGCTTCCAAGGTAGTGACACATGCAAAGCGGAAGCAGCCCCAAATCGTTAACCCGCGCACTGCAGGGGGTTCGCGCCGAACACGAACTGCAGGGTGATTTCCAGCCCCCGTGATATCTCAAAAACTACGCAACGTAGCGACAAGCGGAAAACGGCATTAAATAGCTTTAGACAAGGTCTATCGAAAGTATTTTACTCTTTTCTTAGATCAGGTCACAATTGAGCTCACCAGTGGTCACCAAAGGTCAGATTCTCCGGTTTTAGGACTCTTTTCCAGAAACCCCCGATTATCTCTGAAACTATGATAGCTAGGAGAAAACGATTAGAGAAGCAATAGCTGGCTTTTGAAATTTGCAATCACATATAAGCCATCAAAATTGAGCTCAGATCATTAGTTTAAGCTCCAGAGGTCATGAGAGGTCAAAAAGGCTATTTTTAGCAAAACAGTTTGTCGTGAATAGTATTTCACCTGACAAAGATAGATAAATTCGTGATTATTTTATTATTTATTTAACTTCTTGCAGCCACAGGCTTGAGCCCAATTACGGTTGCAGTCGCAGACCACAACACAATACAAACCCACACACTGTTTGGCATTTTCCCATTTGACACACACACCACACACACACAACACACACACATACCACATTCCACCGCATCCCAGCTACAATACACAGTACAAGGTGGCCTAAAATGCATTTAACCATTTCCAAATGCAAAAATACATTCAAGGTTCGAGATATAGTGAGGAGCCCCATACACCAAATTTACGGTTTAAAAAGGAAACTGCATTCCGGTATTCAATCCAATGAAAGACCCTAGGCTTCGGGGCATAAGCGACGGCGTGAGTTCGGAAGTGCATGATGAAAGAAGTCAGCGTCTGGAGACCGCTGCAGGAACTGGTTGCACAGTCGGGCAGGCGGGCTACCAAAGCCGTTTTTGACTGTGCTCCACTCTGCCGAAAGGCTCGTGAAATAGACCAGTGTGTCGCGAGCGACGGGCTGGTACGAGGAGAGGAAACAGCGAGACTGTGGGACTGTCGATCGGTGGCTAAACTGGCTTGTGCATGAACATAATGTCCATCTGTATGAGCGAGTTTGATGGAGGTGCATATTAAAATGTCAGTAGAGAATGATAGTCCAAAGGAGGGCATCGCTTGCGGAGTGTTTGAGCCCAGCCAGATGAGAAATCGATGCTGAAGACGTCCGAAAGCATGGCCAGGTGGTTGATAAGCGGGCTCCGCCCCAGATGACACTTGGCGTAGTCGGATAACGACCTAACATGAGCGTAAAAAGCGCCAGAGTAGCATGATGGTCGACCTGCTCTCTCGGGGGTTCGGCGCATCTGCATGCTGCGCATTAAGTAGCCCGAGCATCCTGGTTTAGCTTTAGCCACTGTGGCGTCGACGTGTTGCAGTCAGTTTGAGTCCAAATTACCCCAGGTCACGCATCTGAGCACAGCGATCCAACTGGTGACCATCAAGCGTATAGTTTGACTGAACCGGAGATGTACGAAGGAGATGTTTGTCCGAAGATGTTTGTCCGAAGATGTTTGTGAAGATGTACGAAGGAGATGTTTGTCTCATCGAAGCGCCTTGACACATTTACACGGTGACCTGGTAAGATCAACTTCAAAAATTGACCCCAGGTCAAGGTCATTTGGTGACCCAGGTAGGTCATGTTGCATATGGGGCAATGCTGCCAGACGAGACGAACACAGTGGTGTCAACTGCTCGTCTCTATCTCTTTTATATTATGAGTTATTAGCAATTAATCGTTGATGACCTCAGCTGACCTCAGATGACCTTGTAGAAATCACTGAGCAACAACTGCACCTTGATCATCCAGAATGAACTATAATAATATGATTCTGAAAGAAATAGCTTGATCCAATGCATATTTTATGAAAAGGAAGCATTTGTTTATTTTCCCGTTCGCTTATAATGGGGAGGTCAGGGAATTGACCTGACCTTCCGTCACCGATACGAAAAATCCGAGATTAACAAATGTAATAACTCATATCTTATGAAATCTGCAGTTTTCAAACCTTTCGGGAAAAGGACTGTGGGTTTTTAGCACGAACACAAATATTTTGTTAAGGTAAGGTCATGACATGGACTTGTGACCTGACCTGAGATGACCTCAAGTCAACACTTTTCCAAAGTGTGGGTAATTGATGCCCAAACAGGTGTACGAAATGTGGCGGCCCGTTTTTCCGCTACTTCTGAAAAACCTGAGGGGGGCGGAAATCAACCCCCCTGCAGTGCGCGGGTGAATACTACAGCCGGCAGCCCAATTATCGCCTCAGCTGCGGTGTCCTCATCAACCCGTGGTATTGACTCTCCCTGGAGGCAGAAATGAGCCGTCATTTAGCGGCGCGGTAACGTGGCTGCGCGCGCGGCGTCAGTGTTGGAGTCCTCTGTTGGTTCAGTCAACCGTCTGTGACTAGTGGAACTGACGGGAATATACCTCGCGGTAGTGTGGAGGAATGACATGATGAGTTTGCAGGAGTCTGGAGTGGAATACAGGCATCACAGAAAAATATTGGGAAACTGCTGAATGTATAGGATGTGTATAAGCGAATCAGCGATATTTTGGCAAAATCGTAAGATAAATATCAAAATAAATTTCACTGTGCAGGTATACTTTAGAATATGAAAAAATCAAACAAATATAAATTCGTTATTACGTTTTCCCAGATTCAATATTTTATATATTATTTGCCCAAAGAAAATGTGTAACTAATACCTTTTTAACCATGTTGTGTATCGTACCTACATGACATAAATACTAATTATTTCAAGAACACCCAATGCTTATTTCAAGAACACTCAATTATATCAGGAAATTACATGCCAGCATTAAATCGAATATACTGTAATGTTCTGCACGATGCCTCGCGAAACAACATTTCCTACATGCCGGGTATGCTTTAAGTATAGCACGATCCGGGCAGGAAAATGTCAGGCCAGAAATTGTTCGACGCGAATTCCCATGTTATTTGATAGGCCGGGCAAGAAACGAAAGTTTCTTGACCGGCTTTCCTGCCCGGCCTAAACTTAATAAGTTACTACTAATATTACTTAATAATGAATAGGGCTCGTCTATTACTTCAACGCTAATCCGGCATGTAGGAAAATTTTTTACTGACCTTAAGCCTGGACGGAAATTATCTGGAAACTCATTTTTGCAAAATTTAGCTTCTGCGTTCCTTCGTGCTTCGCACTGGACCGTCCGCCAATTTTGCAAACCTCGTTTGCAGATATTGGGCTAGTTGCAGGTTGTTTGGTGAATATGTGCAAAATAATAAGAAAAATGTGCTGATCAACGTGATACATGTAATTTTGCATACAGAGCAATATTCACAGAGATATTTGCATGTTTAAGTTTATTATTTATAAAGTACTTGATGTAGTGACGTCATTTAGCAATAGTATTGCGCATGCCGCATCCCTATAGAAAAGCATGTTATTTCCAAAATTTTCTGTGGCAAATATAAATGGTTAAGCGCTTTCATATGACTTTCTGTTCACACCAAACTACTCAGAAATTCATGGAGATTTATGCTGTGTAAGTTCACAACACAAAGCGTCATCTTAATATTCCCGTAGAGCACATATTCGAGACAGCTCCGTTTCGGGGCTGAGGCACAGCTCTGCCCTCCACCTCAACTACCCAAGCTGCTTACGGCTACCTGCCGGGCAGGATGTCCGCAACTGCCAGCTCCCACGACCTGTCTTAGTTGCCTTCCTGGTCATGGAGATTTCTTCTTAAACACCTATTACTCGTTTAGTTACCTCCACAGGAACTGTTTAAGTGGGCTTCAAATCCAGATGCTGTCCTCACTGAAACACATGCCCCAGAAACTACTTGCAAAATGCGACTGTGCCCTCAATGCTGTCTTGAAATAGCATCTACCGGGTCCAGAGCTTGTATGGAAAGAGATCTAGATCATCCTTAGGATCCGTTTGGCTGTGACAATCCGTTAAATAGCCTTTAAGCTGCCGTTAAGATTATTGATTTTATTACAAGGTAGAATTCCACAATTTTAGTTTTGTGTTTGTTTCAGTAAAGTTGCATGATTGCAAATGAGTGATATCTGCTTGAAAACGCCATATCACGTGCTTTGATTTCCACGCGATTAACGTGATGCTGAATTTTGCGTTGAAATTTCCATCTTATTTTACAAAACATATCTCAATGTAAGTCAACCGAACTGCTAAAAACTACCTCAGGTATCATTGCGCCTGAACTATTGCTAAATTGCGTCACGACCGACCAATCAGAGAGCAGAATTGTAAATTACGTAAACATCCTTAATTATTTAAAATCCTGATAATTCAGGGGAATTTATATCACATTGACAATCTATAAAATATTTTAAATTAAATTGCGTTCAAGCTGCAACTAGTCCGTTTCTTCGGCCCGGTCAGTAATATATATTCTGCAGCACCTGCAGCACATATCACCGCCCTGTTTCTCTCACGTGTTTTATAATTTGGCGCTCTACTTGTCTCCTAATTTGGCGCACTACTTGTCTCCTAATTTGGCGCTCTACTTGTCTCCTAATTTGGCGCTCTACTTGTCTCCTAATTTGGCGCTCAACGTGTCTCCTAATTTGGCGCTGTAATTGCCTAGTCAGACAGCAGGCGTGTTATTCTGCTTCGCTGGAACTCTCA
>VOPJ01008080.1:0-27593 GCA_014673585.1 Semibalanus balanoides
TGTTTGTTGAATGACTTCTTTGACTAGGTCTAGATATTTCAAGTCTTTAAGCAATGAGCAATTAAGTTTCCAAAATCCCCTTCCTCTTGTGCGAGTATTCAGGTTTAGCCTCAATACGACTCGGGAATGATCTGACCTGTAAGCGGGAATTATATCACATGACAACAGTTTTGCTAAGAGAATTAGATTCGGAATCAGGAAAAATCGAGCCTTGCACATTTAACGGGGTTATTTGCTCTCCAAGAGAATTGTTTTTTGTCTTCATTCATGATTCGCCAGACATCTTGGAGATTCAAATCAGCACACTTTTCCTTTATCAAGCCGCGGGCTCTCTGTCTTCTATCTCTGGATGCATAATTGTACGTGTCTTTTTCTGGGCTTAATGTTAAGTTCCAATCTCCACACAAAATTATATGTTCATGAATCGCAGATTTCTTTATAAAATTCTCATAAAAGCGGGGTTATCCGATCAGAGGGGCCATAAATATTGACTATGTGTAGTTTCGTACTATTGATTTCTAGATTTAGAGTGATTGAGTTTCGATTATTATTTGTAACTACATCAATAATTTTGCATCTAGTCTTATTTTGTACCAGAATACAGACACCTCCTCTTGATGAGCTAAGTGCAGAGAACCATGCTCTACCTCCCCCTGGTTCTAAACATATGCCTTCGCCGGAGCTAATGCATCTCTTGTAGATTATGTCCGCCTTCTCATTTCTAAGAAGTGAAAGACGTCTTTCCTCTTTTGCAAAGTGTGAAGACCTCGTTACGTTAATGTAGGATTTCTAGATGCACAGATATCATATTTAATGTATCATACAAGTGGCATTATTGCATCGTCAGGGGGCCATATAAGAGTGAAGGGTAAGGAAAAAGGACATAACCTGCACGCACCATCTTGTCAGAGGCGACTCCGCCGACGCCGCAGCCAGCGACGGCAGCTCCTCCGCGACACCGCCCTCGACGCTCCCATCAGCAGCACCGATCCCGCCGCCGCCGCCGCCAGCAAAGCAGCACTATGCGCTGCCACCAGCAGCGCCAACCCAGATGTCGCCGAGCGGAGCGCCGACCCCGATGCCATCGCCACCGCCGCCGCCGGCAGCGATTCACGGCGATCTACCATGGCAGACACACTGCGGGCAAAACCAAGAAGAGCACAGCAGCAAGGCAAAATAGGACTCCAAGCAACCCTAACACAGCAATACTCAGAGACAATGGTCCAAGAAAGGGTGGGTTACACGAGTTGTTTACCTGCAAATTACCACATGATAATACCAAGGTAGGTTTACTTATAACTCCGAAGGAAAAAGTACATATATAATGTGAACATTTATAAGCATACACGAAACGAAATACTCGAATGTAGAGCACACATTTGGAAAAGAACGAGATTGCGCAGTACGAACTTGTTACACAGAAGTCGACAGGACAATCAACACTCGCTTTGAAGCAAAGCAACGTTTCACAAATAAATACACACAAAGCAAAATGATAAGTAAATAAAAATGATAAATATAGAAGAAAATAAATAAAATAAATAAAAGGCAGGAACAAAAACATACTACCCACCAAACGAATACGGTTAGACCACATAATGGTACACATCAGTCCTTCAGTGGGAAGCCCAGCTCGGCGGAGTTTCTGCGAAAGAGTCAACTCGCGTGCTGGTGCAAATGTTTTAGCTTGAAATTACCTGCCCCCACCTTGTGTAGACTGTGTAAACTTCTTTCTTCTTTTTTGCCTCGAGAAGCGACCGGAAGATTCGCCCGTTCTGTGCAGTAAGGCTCTCGTTGATGAAGAGATCCTGTCCTTTCAGCTCCAGTCTTCTCGTCATCAGTTGCTCTCGAACGCTGCCGAGGCCAGAACGCACAAATCTGACGATAACGCGGTGGTTCGGTCCTGGGAGGCGATGCGCTCGGTCAATGTCACTTTCCACGATGTTGAGGCCTCGCAGACGAGTCCCGACAGCTTCGATGACGAGGGTCTGATTTCTCCGGTCACCTGAATCCCCGCTCACCCGGCCTCGCGCCCGGCTCGCCCGCCGTCACGACCTCACTCATTCGGCCGCCTCGCGGGCCGGCGGCGCCCGTCCCGCGAAACAGCTGACTCAGCGCCCTGTGGGCGCAGGCTGACCGGGCGGGGGGGCGCGCCCAGGCGCTGGGCTTGGCGGGCCGCCATGGCTCGGCCGGAGAGGATGAGACACGGGATGCGGTTGTTCATCTCGGCTTTTTCTGTCCTCTCGTTCAATTTTTGCACCTCGCTCTTCGTTGCCCTCAGCTCACTTGCCAGGTCCTCAATCTCCGAGTCTCGCTCTTCTACGTGGCGCTCCAGGTCACGCACCCTCTCGTTGAGTGAGCTGATCTCCGTCATCAGAGAGACACACGGAACTCGTGGAGAATCCTGTGGAGTGATGTCGTGAATTTGGCTCTCCGCTTCTCCAGGGCGACCTCCAGGTATTCCTTGGTGGAGGACGGGGGACGGCTCTGCTCGCGCTCAAGGGCACCGCGCTTCCGCGCCGGCGCCGCATCCCCTGACTCGGACCTATCACGCTTGCTGTGAGCATCACTGGGTGGGTCGCTATAATTACGCACCAGGTCAGTCACCGTCTTCCTCTTCTCACCGAGATCCCCGACTGACTGGTCACAGCTGCTCTCACCGTGCGTGATGCCAATCACACAGAGTCACTATAGTTCACCGGTCATGCCACTGGGCACGTTCTGCGTGCTCGCGTCCTCGCTGGTCGAGGCGGAGCGTGATAGCCTGCGCACCGCAACTCCGAACGGGACGTCCGCGGCTCACCGGCCGAGCATGGCGCTCTTGGTCACCGTGGGCAACTCTTGTCAACCTGGGGGGGGGGCAACTTCTTTGCCACGCGGTCAAGGGGGGGGGGGTTCTCCCTTTTTGCCACCCAGGGTGCACTCTTGCACCGGGAGTCACTCTTTGGTCTTGCAACACGGGGGGCACTCTTGCCACCCGTGGGGGGGGGCACGGGTCTGGTTTCAATATTTCCGGGCGGGGAACGCTTGACAGCCGGAGGAAGGCACTTCTTGGCACCCGGGGGCACTCTTGCCCACGTTGGGGTTTGGGGGCAGACTCTTGCACCGTGGGGAAGGGGTACTGCTTGCCCATTGGGGGGGGGGCAGCTCTTTGCCGACCTTAGGCAGGAGTGGGCATCTTCTGTACCACCATGGGGGCAAATCTGCCTCCTGGGGGGAAGGGGCATCTGCGCACCTGTGGGGCGAAGGGGCCGACTGCGTAGCCACCTCGTATGGGGGCACCTATTCCTGCGCACCCGGTGTCACTCTTGCACCGCGCGGGGACACTCGTGTGTCCCAGTCTCTGCCACCGCGGGAGGGGCTGCCGTCGTTTGCAACACCCCAGCGGGGTGCACTCTTGGCCACCGGGGGTAAACTCTTGCAATCACGTGGGGGGCACTCTTTGCCACCCGTGGAGGGGCACTCTTGCCACGACAGGGGAGCACCTTGCCACCCGGGGAATGGGCATCATTGCCTAAACCGGGGGCATTCTTCTTGCTAAACCCGGGAGGCACTGTTGTGCCACGAAGGGGGGGCGGGGCACTCTGCACCGGGCACTCCTGGCCTCCCGAGGCGGTACCCTCTGACCGACTGAGGGGGTACCCTGGACGCCTGAGGGGGCACCCTGGCCGCCTGAAGGGGCACTCTGGCCGCTAAGGGGCACTCTAGGCCGCCTGAAGGGGGCCCATCTGGCCGGCCGAGGGGCACTCTCGCCCAGCAACACACTAACTTGGGCACTGATCGGGCACAATCGGTTTAACCCCATTGTGCCGACAGTGGCCCAAGTTTAATTGTTGCTGAGTGTTACCTGAGGGACCTCTAGCCGCCTGAGAGGGCATTCGGCCGTAGTGAGGGGGCACTCTGGCCGCCTGAGGGGCCCTTTTTCTGCCTAAGTGGGCTCTCTTGTCGCGCCGGCCGGGCGGCGGCAGTCGCTCTGAATCCTTCCTGCGCGTCGGACCGCTGCTGCCGCCGCCTGGCTGCCCTCGGCACTCGAAAAACAAACGTGGAATATATACGTGGAGAGAAAAAAAAAGAAAAAAGACCACCCATCAAGGTCAACGTCAAGGTACATTCATAAGGCACTCGAAAAACAGTATCACAGCAAGTACAGTGAACGGTACTTTGTACTAAGAGATCAACTCAGGGGTGGTCTTCCGGAGGTACATTCATAAGGCACTCGAAAAACAGTATCACAGTATCACTGTGATTGGCCGCCGGGGCGTGACGTAGGTGATGACGTCACGCCCCCGCAGTCCGGAGGTACATTCATAAGGCACTCGAAAAACAGTATCACAGCAAGTACAGTGAACGGTACTTTGTACTAAGAGCTCAACTCAGGGGTGGTCTTCCGGAGGTACATTCATAAGGCACTCGAAAAACAGTATCACAGCAAGTACAGTGAACGGTACTTTGTACTAAGAGATCAACTCAGGCAGTAGGGGAGAGTGGGGTATAACGGGCATGTTAGTGTTTGATGCTTCATAACTCTGGCACAAATGCCGCGATAGTCTTAATTTTTTGTTCTCAGTTATCCTCAATCATTTATGAATCTATAACCTACGTTATAAAAATCAATATGCATAAATGTACAAATGGGGGCCTTTCCCGCGAGGCGCTGCAAAAAACCGTCTTGCCCCATCATGCAGGGTAAGATGGGTTTCCATGTGGGGCATAACGGGCATAGACTGATACGGGCATAACAAATCCTGAAAAGTATGGCGATATGTATCTGTATATGAATCATTGTCACGTGACCTGATTAGTGATTACCCGATTGTGTTACAAAAAGTAAATACAAATGTGTTCGTATTATATTTCATAGAAACCATAAAGATAACAAATTATTGCCAACAAACACAGAATCCGATTAACTTAAGCAAAGCATTGCGTAAGCTGCCAAACTGAACTTATACAGGAACGATAAACGCAATGCAATTAAGTCGAAGACAGCTGAACTTGGGTGCCTTAACCCGCGCCCTGGGGGCGGGGGGGCGGGGGGATATTCTGCCCCCCCCCCTCCCCGGATTTTCTCAATAACTCAAAACCATGGAAGGTAAACCGACGTGAAACTTTCAGTATTTTTATCCACATCAATTTGAACATCTTCCTCCAAAATTTTTGATGAAATGTTAAATAACTTTGGAAGAAAATGACCTTTTCATGACGTCATGTCATGGCCATTTTTGGTGGAAAAAACGACAAATGTTGAAAATTCGTATAAAATGGAGATGTGAAGCAATTAAAAAAATAAACACCAAAAGGTGGGGAAATTGCATTGGCCTTCAAAAATGGCTATCTCAGATTTGCAAACTTTTGAGTTTTTTTGATCCCCCAAAATCCCAAAAAATGATTTTTTTTAAAGAAAAATTATCACAAAAAAAAAATTCAAAAAATATTTAAAAACCGGAAATATGATTAAGAGACCTAAGTATAAACAAAACCCAACCCAAATTTCCAAAGCAATATCTGAATTTTTGACTGACTTAGACTCCCCAAGTGTAAGTAACTCCATGAAGTCATTTTGCAAACAGCTTTTTTTAACTTTTTTGACCAGAATAGAGACAAATAAATATCACAGCTTTTTTTCTGAGACAAAACTGGACAATAAAAATGTATTTTTTTGTAAAAAATTCAAATTTTACAATTTTGAACCTCTATATGACCTGACTTGAACCTCATATTGACCTTTCACGGTGTCCAGATTGTCAAAACGGCTTTATATTATCGAATAACACGGTGTAAAGGAACCCTAACATATGTTGCATGATTTCGTAAACCTCTTGCCATCAGGTGACCTTTTGACCCGATATTGACCTTGACCTTTGCTGAGAGAGAGACTTTTGCTAATGCAGGAGTTTCATTATACCTTTGAGAGCACTTTTTGTGCTCAATATAGTTACAATCTAAGGCTTTGGATAGAAAATATGGCCCATAAAACTAAAATATCTCCATTTTGACGCTTTTACCGGGACCTATGACCTGACATGTGACCTGTTATTCGGTGACGAACTTTCACGGGGGGGTGTGCAGTATTGCCTTTGGGTGCGTCATCAATTGGAGGACTCTTCGAATTGCCGGTTATTGGGCCGCGTACTCGCTACGGGTCAATTGTTCAGAAAGATAAACAGAGGGGCAGAATCAGCGCACCCTTCCCGTGGGATCCTCTGGGTCCTGGGGTGCGGGGGCTCGAGGGAATCATGCATGGTCCTGGTCGCCCTTTCTGCCCCCCAGCGGGGCGCGTTCGGCTGGATACCCCAGCGGGGCGCGGGTTAACACGCGCCCTGGAGGGGGGGTGAAATTCGCCCACCCCTCCTGTTTTTTTTTTACCATAGCGAAAAATGGTGGGGCGCAGCGCCGCCGTTTCTTGCATACCTGTTCGAAAATGAACTACCCACATTATGTTAAATGCTTTGGTCTCGGGTCATATCAGGTCAGGTCACCAGACGAGGTCACGTGTTAACCTCACCTACAAAACGTGTTTGGTCGTATGCAGACACAGTTTTCGAACGATCGATTTCATATTTTCAGGATATCATAAGGTCATGGATACCTACCATTTGTTCATCTCCGATTTCTGATAGCCGTGACCTAAGGTCAGGTCAATTTTGAGACCACCGATACTGATTTGTCAATAGCTCACGACATAATAAAGATAGAGACGTGAAAATGGTACCAATGTGTTTAGCTCGTCGAAGCACGTCTTGCAATATGCAACATGACCTACTTTGGTCACCACTTGACCTTGACCTGAGGTCAAATTTCGCAATTGACCTCACCTGTAAAAAACAATATCATTAAAAGCGCTTTCACGAGAAAAACATGATGGCGTCAAAATAATTGCTTTATTGCCATTAGTTAACTAGTTATTAGCAACAACAACAAAAATCTGCAAAAAATCTCCTTTTTGACCTTCAATGACCTCTGGAGCCTCAAATACTTACCTGAGCTCAAATTTGAGGACAACTGGGTCGATTACAAATTTCAAGAGATTTCGATTGCTAAATCGCGTTTTCTCCTAGCTATCATAGTTGTCGAGATAAATGAGGGTATCTGGAGCAAAGTCGCAAATCTGGAAAATACGACCTTTGATGACCTTTAGTGACCTTGATATTGACCTGACCTAAAAAAGGACAGAAGTACTTTCGATAGAGCTTGTCTCCATCTATCTAACTGCGTTTTCTGCTTGTCGCTACGTTGCGTGATTTTTGAGATCATAGGGGGGTGAGATCCGCCCCCTCTCCAGGACGTGTTATTCTCAGAGACCCTCCAGGGCGCGTGTTAATCTTCACAAATCAAATATGTACCTATTAAAATATTGACCTATGTATATATGTTATTTTCTGGACTTAGCTACTATTTCCTTTTAAGCTACTCATTTTCTGGAAGTTAAGCTAGTTAGCTGTTGAATCAACCCTTTTAAGATTACAGTTTATTGTTGTTAATTAATTATTAATACATTTATTTTTGTTTTAGCATTAATTATTGATCAAATTACGCTACATAATTGAAAATTAGGTGATCCATTATTTATCAGACCAACGCAAGATGAAACATAACCCAGAAGCCTCTACGGGCCGGTTCCGGTGCCACCTCGTCTTCTGCTTGTACAGTTTGGACCACAATAATGCGATGGGGCAGACGGGCAATTTTTTGTATTTTTACCCATCCTTTCCCATTCGCGTCATCGGTCGACTAAATCAAAGCATTTCGCCGCCATCATTTGCTCCTCTGAGCCAAATGCCAATATTCACGAGGCTGGATGAGAACCCTCTCATCTAGCCATCTGAAGATATTTCAGTGACGACACTACTAAAAACACACGATCGCGAAACACGCTCGAGAACCAGTAAATTTTAAGTTCGGGGTGCTACGAATACGATTTAGTTTTTTCCCATATATATCAAAAGCGAGTTGGCTTCCTACCTGTGACTTCGCCACACGAGAAAGGGTCCAGTTGTCTAATTGCTCGGCAAAACTGAGAGTAGATGTAGTGCACTAGTTAAGGCAACAGGGCCGGTGCCCGTCTTTCCTACCCCGCCCGTCTTACCCCACTCTCCCCTACCTGAGGAGCGCAGCTCTGTCTCACCAGCGACTAGGCTGATCTGCCGGGTTCACAGCCGTAGGTACATAGCGGTAACTACATTTTCTGTGATAGAACACATCACATCGGTGGCACTCTGGCCGTCTTAGGGACAAAAAAAAACAAAACAAAAAAAAAACGCGGCCTTGCATTCTTGTAACTTCGCTTGATAGTTATATCACTACGTTAATTACTGCCTTAGGTTCGGTACAACATCCCCGATATCTTCTCATCCTTCCGAAATCGCAGAAGAAATCACTTTTCCATCATAATGCACACCTGCCGTCTTCCCTGCCCGCTAGGCGCCATAGCGGCGCTTAGGTGAGTCTACATGTGACTGCTCCAACATGGCGCCGGGCTGGGACGGTACTAGGGAGCGGACACTCATTCTGGGCTGTCCTATCATTCTCGTATAATCTATGACTGACACTGGATTCATGACTAAAAAAAACACGAAACAAGCCAATATTCAGGCAACGCTACCTCGCATTCCCTCGCACGCTGAAGACACGAGCTTCTGCGGAGTCGCAAATGGTGAGGCCATATCATTTGGCATACAATTAACATATCTGCCAAAAATATTGGCGATATACTGGTCTATGCCAAGACTTTTTGCCAAATACTTTGGCTATTAGGCGTGCCTAGTTGATGGTAGCCTTAGCTTTTGTATGCAGAAAACCAGGCTTGAATGCAGCTAAATTAAAACTGTATCATAAGCATGTAATAATGCAAATTTGAATACGCAGTTTTACTCTGCATAGGCTAACATGGTCAATTTTTGCCATTTTAATGCAAAATATATTTGTCAGGAAAAAGTTATGTGGTTTCTTCCTATGATTTTGGACAACGAAACTCTTACAAAACAGCGCAATAATTGGGTCTGAACTTTGGCTAGGCACTGCCTAAAGTGCCTTAATGGCCACTGGTCTATGGCCTTAAACACTACGCAGTCAGTTGTGTACGCCCGGCCGTCAGCTGATTATGTCAAATGACGTCAAGAATTGGGATGCGTATATTGATATACTATATGTGCCGCTGCGAGCCCATTGGCGTGGTTAGGAATCGCAACCAAGTTAAGGAGCAGGCTGGTACTTAGGTAGACATAAGTTAGTCAAAAATATAGATATTGCTCTGAAATTGGTTAGGGGCATCGTCCATGCTTTGTTCTCCAATATATCTTCCAGTTTTGTAATATATTTGTAAATTGTAGTTTTGTGATGACAAAAAATATTTTTCGGGGACAAATTTATATAAAATTAAAATGGTAAAATATATTAAAAATTGGAAGATATGTTCGAGAACAAAGGCCAAAGCATGAACGATGCCCCTTAAAAATTTCGAGGCAATATCTATATGTTTGACTGACAGGTCTCCCTAAGCACCAGCCTGCTCCTTAACTTGATTGCGATTCCTAAACACGCACCCCATTGGCCGAGTTGTCTAATTACGGTGGCCATATTGGCACTCACAAAAGCAGTCGGTGGCCTTGCTTGATCTTGATTGGTTTCAAAATCGTACGCTAACATGCACACTAGCGGATCCAGAGGGGGCGGCAGGGGCGTTAGCCCCCCCATATTGCTGAAACGTGCGAAATTTGACATATTTCCACTGTAGGGGAAACTAATAAACTTTACCCATGCATATCTGTTTTAAAACTGTTCAGGTAAGGTACAGGAGCCAAATCCGATGAGTTTTTCGAATTTGATGAAACTTTTTGAAATTTAGCCCCCCCCCCATTCCCACGTTCTGGATCCGCCAGTGAACATGCACTACCATTGTTCTTTTTTTCAAGTCAGGCGTCGGCGTCTGGGTAGGCAGTAGGCAAGGCCAAGGGGGCAAAGTGGGCCCAAGGGGCCAAGTGGTTCAAGAGGTCCTCAAAACAGTCTTCAAAACGGTCCTCCAAACGGTCTTCCCAACGGTCCTCCAAACGGTCCTCCAAATGGTCCTCAAAACAGTCCTCAAAACAGTCCTCCAAATGGTTCTTCCAACGATGATGATGATGATTTGGGTTTAAGGGCGCCTCAGCTGTAAAGTTATGTGGCGCCCATAGTATCTTCGAATCTTCGAATTTTCGCTTCGACCATCTTCGAACGATCCTCAAAACGTTACTACAAACGGTCCTCTAAACGGTCCTCCAAAGAGTCCTCCAATCGATCCTCCAATAGGTCCTCCAATCGGTTCTCCAATTTGTCCTCCTAAAAGTCCTCCAAACGGTCCTTTAAACGGTCCTCCAATTGGTCCTCCAAACGGTCCTCCAAACTGTCCTCCAAACGGTCCTCCAAATGGTCCTCCAAACGGTCCTCCAAACGGTCCTCCAAACGGTCCTACAAACAGTCCTTCTAACGGTCCTCCAAACGTTTCTCCAAACGGTCCTTTAAACAGTCCTCCAAACGATCCTCCAAACGGTCCTCCAAACGGTCCTCCAAACGGTCCTCCAATCGGCCCTCCAATCGGTCCTCGAATCGGTCCTCCGAACGGTCCTCAAATCGGCCCTCCAATCGGTCCTCGAATCGGTCCTCCAATCGGTCCGCCAAACGGTCCTCCAATCGGTCCGCCAAACGGTCCTCCAAACGGTCCTCCAAACGATCCTTCAAACGGTCCTCGAAACGATCCTCGAAACGGTCCTCTAAACGGTCCTCCAATCGGTCCTCCAATCAGTCCTCCAATCGGTCCTCCAATCGGTTCTCGAATCAGTCCTCCAATCGGTCCTCCGAACGTTTCTCCAAACGGTTCTCCAAACGGTCCTCCAAACGGTCCTCCAAACGGTCCTCCAAACGGTCCTCCAATCGGACCTCCAAGCGGTCCTTCAAACGGTCCTCCAACAATGCTCCAAATGGTCCTTCAAACGTTCCTTCAAACGTTCCTCCAAACGGTACTCCAAACAGTCCTCCAAACGGTTCTCCAAACGGTCCTCCAAGTGGGCCAATGGGGCCAAGAGGGTCGTCGGGGTCGTCGGGGTCATCGGGGTCATCGGGGTCGTCGGGGTCGTCGGGGTCGTCGGGGTCATCGGGGTCATCGGGGTCGTTGGGGTCGTTGGAGTCTTTCGGGTCGTTGGGGTCGTGGGAGTCTTTCGGGCCGATGGGGCCGATGGGGCCGATGGGGCCGATGGGGCCCGATGGGGCCGATGGGGCCGATGGGGCCGATGGGGCCGATGGGGCCGATGGGGCCGTTGGGGCCGATGGGGCCGTTAGGGCCGATGGGGCCGTTAGGGCCGTTAGGGCCGTTGGGGCCGTTGGGGCCGTTGGGGCCGTTGGGGCCGTTGGGGCCGTCTGGGGGGCAAATCTGACCGATTTTTAGGCGTTTTTCGATAAAACTTTCAAAACTGAATTGAAGAGGACGTGAAAGCACACCAGAATAGTACATTTTGCTGGCGCCAACTGCTTTCTCACTTGCCTTAAAACTGCATTTGTGTGCAATTTTGCATGTTTTTCCACGTTTTTGCATTTTTGACCGATTTCCATGAGTATTTTTTTTTAAAGAAAATTTTCAACAGCAAAATTAAAGATGAGACAAAAACACACTAATGTTTATCCAAAATTAGCCTCCTAAAATCATTTTTTATCACTTTTTTTGGCAGTAATTTTTTTGAAATTGTAACCAATTAAAAAAATATATATTAATTTTTTGAAAAGCGAATTAAAGAAGACACTTTTAGGAGTACCTATGTAGTAAAGAACTCAGATTTTAAAAATAAGTTTTTGACACTTTTAAAGCCGATTGAACATGAGGGTCGAAAAGGGTGTTTTTTTTTCACCCCCACGCACAAGCGGAACTTTATTAAATCGCTCGGGGGGGGGCTCTAATGTTAATTTGATCGATTTTATTTCAGTTCTTACCATGCAACGACATAGGCCTAATGTTAAATTTTGAAATCATTGGTGGGGACTCGGGCCCTCTCCAAGAGATAAAGATAAAAAGTAAAATCAATTTTTGACACTTCTTTGGGCAGTAATTTTTTGAAATTTTGACCAATTTTCAAAAAATTGAGGTGAATTAAAAAAAAAACGAATTAAAGAAGACACTTTTAGGAGTACCTATGTAGTAAGAAAGTCAGATTTTAAAAAGAAGTTTTGGACACTTTTAAAGCCGATTGAACATGAGGGTCGAAAAGGGTGCTTTTTTCACCCCCACGCACAAGCGGAACTTTATGAAATCGCTCGGGGCTGGGGGGCTCTAATGTTTATTTGATAGATTTTATTTCAGTTCTTACCATGCAACGCCATAGGCCTAATCTTAAAATTTGAAATCATTGGGGGGGACTCGGGCCCTCTCCAAGAGATATAAAGTTCCACCCCTGCCCCCACGGGTGCACTTTGCACCCCACGTGGTTACGAGACAAAGTAGGAAATCAAGTTAGAGTGAGATGCATGTACCCTGAAAATTTGGGATCGCTGGTGCTAACCGTTTGACCTAGGGGAGCGCAAAAATCCCGTGTCTGGACATCCGAACAGACACGCCGGCCACAACTTTTATGAGCGATCCCCCGGTGGAAATCTTCGAATCTCAGAAAAGCAAAGCTTTTCTTCTCTTCAACGATTTTGCATTTTTATAAGTCAGCCCATATCCCAACAGCGTGTTTTTAAATGTTTTAACCTAACCTAACCTAACCTAACCTAACCTAACCTAACCTAACCTAACCTAACCTAACCTAACCTAACTACCTAACCTTAACCTAACCTAACCTAACCTAACCTACCTAACCCTAACCTAATGAGAATTAAGTAACCGGTAAACCTCATATAAGTAAATAAATCCAATAAATGTAAAGCCGATTATATTTTGGATATTTCGCTAGGTAGCTCATCAGCATAGAACAATTTATTACGTTATTATGAGGTTACCGGTTATCTTACATCTTCTTCATCATCATGATTAACCTCACACAGAGTTTTCACCTATCTTAGATCTATCTTAACCTAACCTACCATACCTAACCTAACCTAACCTAACCCACCTAACCTACCCAACCTAACCTAACCACACGCTAAACCTTAACCAACCTAATCCTAACTAACCTAACCCTAACCTAATTAACATGGCTTTTACTTTATCTCAAAATTACATTTAAAAAACGGGAGATAATTTCTATTGCCTACGATGTTTCAAGGACATTTGTGGTAAATTACCTTCTTATCTGGTTTATTTACTGTTGTGGTTATTTTTACCTGAACCTGTTGGTATTTTACCTAAATCTGTGATTATTTCAACCTGAATCTGTAGTATTTAACTTCAACTAGTGTTTTTTTCAGTAAGCAGAATTGTTGCCAGATATGGCTGGACCTGAGCAGAAGTCACTGTTGTGGTATTTCACCTCATCTGTGGTATTTCATCTCAATCTGTAGTTATTTTACCTCAAAATGTTGCATTTTCCTCAATCTGGTATTTACCTGAATCTGGGGGTCATCTCTTGCCACCTGGGTGGGACACTCTCCACCTTGGGGGGCCACGCGTGCACCTGTGGGAACTCTTGCCACCTTGGGGCATCTCTTGCACGGGGGGGGAGGACTCTTGTCTCCGGAAGGGACTCTCTTGCCCGGAGGGGGCACTCTTGCAACCGGGGGAGCACTTCTTACTACCTGGGGGATAAGATCTCTTGCATTTTGGGAGGATGAGGCACTCTGCCACCGGTGGAAGCCACTCTTGTCACGGGGTGAACTTCGTTGCCACCCGGAGGGAGGCACTCTACACCCAGGGCACTCGTGCCACCTGGGGTGAGTGGGTTATCTTGCCATTGGGGAAGGCACTCTTTGCCACCTGGGGTTACTCTTCCACCTGGGAGGGTACTTTTGCCACTGGTGAGGGGGGACTCTTTGCACTGGGGGGGGGGCACTTTGGACCCTCGGGGGTCAACTCTGTTCCCCACTCGCATCATTGAGATCCATGATAAAATGACAAGACAACAGTACTTGTAAAATGTTAAATAAATCATCTTCAAATACAAAGGTTGAGAAAGATAAACATACAAAAAAATGGCACCACAGCCTGGAGTGCCTTGGAGGCATCTTTGTCAAGAGTCAAGCTATTACTTATTTTTTAATTTGGAGGAAAAACATTCTAAAGCGCCTAGGATTCAATGAATTATACGTAGGACCAAAAACTATATACTAAATTAGGACTGGCCAGTCACAGTTACAGAAGGTATACTAGTTTTACCACATAAGTACTCATTTTTACCACACTAGTACCGATAAATAGGTAGATGTTTAATATACTACAAAGTTCCCAAAAAATACCAGAGAATCAGGTGAAATACTAGACAATGCGCAAAATACCACAGAAGTTTGTTTTACCACAGGGAAAATTACCACCCTTTAAAAACACGCTCCCAAGAGCCAAAGGTCAGTCTCCAAATCCCAAGATTGTGGGACAAATCCCAAGGAATGGCCACACTAGTCATCACAAATATGGCCTTGAAATCAGTCAAATCGCCGTCAGTGTCCGTCAGTCTGCGTCAGTCGTCAGGCAGCATGCTGTGACCGTGAGTGCTTTCTGTCAGTCAGTTTTGTATATACCGTTTGTCAGTCACGTCGGCCCTGATCACGTCCTGTCACGTCCGCGTGTGGTCACCAGCAGGGGGCTTAATATATATTTATAGAGTAAGGCCCTATATGTGGACGTGGTCACTGGTCAGTCAGTGTCGGAGGGATTCTAAGTCAAGGCTCTATAATAATTAAATACCATAGTATGAGTAGAGTTACCATGACTACCTACTGATTCATTAGTGATACCTTCTGCAGATTTATTATATTTATTACCTTCTGCCTACCCACCCAAGTCACTGCTGTTGTACTTGTGTGCTATGTTCTGATATATGTTGAGGTACCTATCTAATCTAATGCCGTATGCTATCTAATGTGCTATCTAATGCTGTACTGGTAGGCCAGACTGCTAAGTATGGCATATTCAACAAGATCTTGTCAGTGCGGGCCCATCCTGGCTGGTGCAGATTGGTGTGAATTTAGAGAAGCTAGTGCGGATTCAGTGTGATGCAGGTTTGGTAGGGTGTGATGCAGATCTTAAATGGTGTGGTGCCAATGTTGTACTGCAGGCAACAGTCACACTGGGCAGATTAACCTAAAGCTTTTCATGTTTTTCACATAAGGAACTACCTAGCGCTGAATAAATGTACTCTCGGTTTCTGACCCAATAAGGACATTTTACAGGTTTTGATGGGCTGGTGAGGATCTTTGTCTGGTCTGGCGCGGATTGGTGTGGATTTATGGCCTGCTTGTTTCGGGTTGGTGCTGATTTCTGTCATGGGCTGGTGCGCCTTGTTGACTCCTATGCCACACTTTGCAGTCTGGCTAGTAGGGCAGGCGTCACGCTTCCGTACACAACACTGTAGGTAGTGAGACAAGCCTGAACAAGTGGTGGGCAGTGCAATCGGCTTGACGCCATTGGGAGGGAAACATCAAGTCTGTTCCCGTTGCACCTCTAACCTCCTAACTTCCTCAAAGCTGTTCAAACTCGCTCCAGTCATATCCATTAACAGAGCTTACTGAACAAGAAGCTCTGTGCTGGCAGTTTGAGCAACTTTGAGCTAGTTAGAGGAGGTAAGACTTAAGAGGCACCACGGGAACAGGCCCATAATCAAACCTGACCTCACCTTCCTGCTGCTTGTGGCCATGAAGTCTGATCGAGACAAAACCTAAATGATATATGGCCATTATGTCTGATAAAAACAAAACTTAAATAATATATGGCCATTAAGTCTGATCAATACTAAAGCTTAATCATATATTGCCATTAAAGGGACACTGCCTCTTCCGGATATCGCAAAAACAGGCTTAAACAAGAGCTAAGGACCACCTATGATTTTTAATTGCCATTTAACTCTTATCCAAAAAGCGCAAATGACAAAAAACAATCATTAATTTCATTACTTTTAGGAATCTAAAAACTGTTTACGATTTATACACACCACTACGTACATCGGAAGCGTTTTGTCTCAAGTTAACTTCATCACAGAGAAGGATTATCAACTTGAACTGACAACGCAGCTGCACGCTATGCAATTGATTTCGGGAGGGGGGACGGGCCCCGATGCGCTAATTTTTACAGTTTGTTGGTTCCTTGTTACTGAATCTACGCTTTTCTGCCGCATTTGAGTCGTTGCCATGGAATACGTGAACAGACTCTTTTGCCATTTGGTATCTCCGTGAATCGGAGGACCAATCATAACGAAAAACTTCGCGAGAAAAACTTCATCCAGTGCTGAGAATCAAATCCCTTCGTAAAAGTTAAAAACCTTTCTTTGCATTAACTTTCCTTCTTTACATTAACTTTCCTTCATGCCTATCATTTAAGTAAAGTAGTGGTGGCGGACTCGACAACTTCATGGGATGGAAGCAAACTGAACTTTGAACGGCGATATTGGGCGACTGGGCGCGAATTTCAAAAAACGGACTTCATGGTGCTTAATCAAAAGACGGCTGTTCTTAAAATTAAATTACTTTTGAGTTGGACAGTGTGTCCTTTTAAGTCAAACCTCAACCAATACCAAGGCCTTATAACATAACCAGGCTCAAGGACACGAGCCATTTGACCTTGAACACGACGGACCGCCGGATGACGTCACCGGAGGCACAACAGCTCCCTCGCAGGCGCCTTCGATGACGTCACAGGCGCGGCACGGAGGGTCAAAACTCAAAAGGGTCAGTTAACCCCCGAAACTTTTGGGGAGGATGAGGGAAACCGACTGAGGGCTTCCCAGCTACCTTGAGGGTCCATCGGCCCGTTTATGAGGGCCTTGGCTAGTTCGAGGGGGCCTTCAATCACCTTGAGGGGCCCTCGACCATCTTCAGAGGGCCCTCAGGCGCATCTTAGGGCCTCAGCCGGGCTTGAGGGGCCCTTGGTCAGCTCGAGGGATCTTCAGACACCAATCGAGGGGCCCTCGACCAGCTTGAGGGGGACCTTGGCCAGCTTGAGGGGACCTGCATTCGAGGGGCCCTTGGTCAGCTCGAGTGGGGCCTCGACCAAGCTTGAGGGGCCCGGGTCACTTGAGGGCCCTCGACCGGATTGATGGGTGGCCCCTCAGCAGCTTCTAGAGGGCCCATTTGGTTTAGCTCTGAGGGGCCGTGTGTGTGATCTCGAGGGGGCCCTTGGCCAGCTGGAGGGGGCCCTCGAGCAGCTTGAGAGGGCCCTTGGTCAGCACGAGGGGCCCTCGACTAATTTGAGAAGGCCCTTTTTCAGCTTGAAGGGCCCTTGGCCAGCTCGAGGGGGCCCTCAGCCACCTTGAGGGGCCTTCGGCCAGCTAGAGGTGCCCTTGGCCAGCTCCAGGGGCCCCCGACTGGCTTGAGAGGGACCTTGGCTAGCTTGTGGGGACCCTGGGCCTGTCTAGAGAGCCTTTCCAGACATAACAGTGCCGTAGTCTGATCTGAGATAGCGCTCGGTTGGTCTAAGCTGATGTTTGCAAGGTCTGAGGGGACCTCGGGACGATCTCAAAACAAATCAGTTTTTGTCCAATCCAAGGGACCCAAATGTCCCAAGGGGCACCTAGGGACCCTCCTTGGCTACGCCTCTGCCATGGGCATATATGTGCATGCGCAGCGGCACTCACGGCAGCCGTGCAGTACGTCAGCCGGTCGCGCGCCAGCCTCCGATGACGTCGCAACGAGTCTTTTCGGCTCCGATAAGGCGGCCTATAGGGCGCTCCAGTAGTGTCACCCCCTGAACAATCCATGGCGATTAAGTCTGATCCATGGATGAGAAATACCCTGGATTGGCCACTCTCTGTCGGCGCCTTTGGTGTAGGAGACCATGGCAGCCACCTAGTGGTCGAAGCGCGAAGCTTCGGCATACAGGAGAGCTTCCGCCAACCACATCAAGCCGAACACGTCCCCCTCGTTATCTTCCGATCTAATAACCGCAGTGCGATGCGCAAGGTGGCAAAAGAAAGCTCTCCATGAGACGAATCAGAAGCGTACGAGACATTCGAATAGGGTCACATGCACAGGGTGGCTATGCCGCTGCGACCCCATTGGCCGAGTTGTCTAATGACGGCGGCCATATTGGTAATCAACAAATGAGCAGTCGCGGCCTGCTTGTTACAGTTGGCGGAATCTAGGATTTTCATTGGGGGGGGGGCTGCAAAGGCCCAGCGGGGCGCCTGTTTTTGCGGCTGAGGGGGGCGGCCATGTATTTTATTATCGAAAAAAAAATGTTGAGTTTTTTTAGGGGTTAACAATTACGAAATTTTAGATCGACGTTTTTTAAATGTAATTTCCATTTTTTTTTTCTTTGACGTTTTAAATTTTGCCATTTTTGCATTAAATACTCGATGTTGTACGATTTGTCAAAATTTATCGTTTTTTTACGCCAAAAATCGCATGCCAATGACACCAATAAACGACCTCATTTTTTCCTCCAAACGTACTATATCCATAGGGTTGTATTGCAGGATTTGTTGGTTGGGGAAAGGGATCAAATCCAGTGAATATTTTCCAAAAAATTGCTGAAGCAGGGGGAGGGAAAGAGGCTCGTCAGCGGAGGATGTTGTTGACCGGGAGGGGGACAGGGAGCGCGTCCATCAGTGGATCAAGCCCAATCTTCGACTAGTACAACAGGGCGTCGCCGATAATTTGTAAATGGGTCGGGTTGAAATGAGAAAAAGATGTACTCCAATTTCCTGCGTATATTGAACCCTTCAGCATTTCAATGTGACTTTCCTGTTATATTGTAATGTATATTGTATATGTTGTTTAAACCGCAAGAGGCGCAAAATTTGTAGGGTTTGCCTGATCAGAACCCAGAAACATATAGTGCGTGGTAAGAGGATAAGGTGGGCATTGTAAAGGCATATATAACAGTAGATTATAACAGTGTTATATATGGTAAAGGCTAAAATTAAAATGTTATTCATTCAAATCAGCATTATGACGAACCGAAAAACGATGACGATGGGTTCGTTATGACGATGGCCACTGATGTGACGCCGCGAAGCGCGTGACAATTCTGATTTTTAAGTCGTCGGAAAAATCCAACTTTAAATTTTGAAAACCAGACCGAGAGTGGACCAATGTCTCAGGTAACCCCTTTTCTGGCTGCACCTCGGAATGATGTCAGATATTGTCAATGGGGCCAGCAATTACCGCCAGGGAGATCCTCTACCAGCACTAATGCAATTAATTTGTCAACTTTTCGATATTTGTATCAACCCAGAAATATATAGCCGATGTAGAGGAAGGTGAGCATGGTAAAATATAATCATAAACGTAAATGTTATTAATTCAATTCAGCGTTACGACGAACCGAAACGATGACGATGGGTTCGCTATGGCGATGGTCACTGATGTGATGCCGCGAAGTGGCGTGAAAATTCGATTTTAGGTCGTGGAAAATCAACTTCAATTTTGAAACCAAACAGTGAGTGGAGCCAAGCCTCGGGTAACCCCTTTTCCTGGTTGCACATCTCGATATGATGTCAGATATTGGTCTGGGCCAGCAATTACTGCCAGGGAGAGCCTCCATCAGACACCTAATGCATTGATTTTCAACATTTTCAATATTTGTATAAACCCCGAGAAATATATAAACGATGCATAGCGATAAGGTGGGCATTGTAAAGGATTAACTTAAAACTGTTATGCATTCATTCCGCATTACGACAAACCGAAAACGATGACGATTTGTTCGTTATGACGGATGGTCACTGAATGTGAAGCCGCTAAGCGGCGTGAAAATTTTGATTTTAGGTCGAGAAAATTCAAATTTGTGATATTGAAACAGACCGAAAAAAGCCTCAGGTAACCACTTTTCCTGGTTAACATCTCGGTTACCATGATGTCAGATATTGGTCCCTGGAGCCAGCAATTATCGCCAGGGAGATGCCTCTACCAGACCACTCTAATGCAATGAATTTTTCCCATTCGATATTGTATATGCAATTGCGAAACTTGGTGTCATGCCGCGAAGCGCGGCAAAAATTTTTCCGTCGCCGTTTTTGACTGTTGATAGCTGGATTTTGAACTGCCGCCAAGGCCAAGTTTTTACGATAAACTTTGCAAGGCCAACCGTTTGTCCGACCGTATTTTTTAAGGGGAAGGCATGGCAAATAATAGTCAGGAGCTTTGGGGGTAGCGGGCAGGGGCCAGGGCCCCTTTCGCGCCTGTCCGCACCTGGATCGCGGCCCTGTTTATATCGATTTTCATAGAGAGTGGGGTATAAAGTAGAACTGATGTGCATAAGGTACTGAAAGTTTTCACTTCGATATAATTCCCGTTTTCACGAATGGATTATTTTCGCGAAATGTCTTAAAACGTTTTTAAAAATGTTTTGAAATGGTTTTAGTAAGTAGCGCGTTTTTCAACGATGGGGAACTAATTTGGCAAAAAAATATGTTTTAAACCTTGCCCTACGGGACCGTAGGGCGAGGCTTTAAACATTTCTCGCAAATTAGTCCATCGTGAAAACGACTACTAACAAAACATTTTAAGACATTTTTTAATGTTTTAAAACATTTCGTGCAAAATAATCCATTGTGAAAACGGCTATTGTATGTAGTGTTAATTGTTCAAGTTATTTAGAAAATGCCGGGAGGGGCAGAATTCCTCCCCCACCCCTATCAGGGTGCGGGCTACTATCGCTTTTTACAGCCACTGGAGGAACGCGTGGGGGCATGCTTGCATTAAATGCCCCCAAAAGCTCCTGTGGAAGGGGCAGTTTTCCCCTGGATTAATGAGTGGCCATGACCATTGGTCATGGGAAGGTGGCGGCGAGGTAATGGAAAATTGGCAGTGTCGCGCAAAAATAACTCATTATTGTAACACATCTAAACCCTTTTTTGTAGCTCTGATTTGAGCACCCTCCGTGGCTTTGAAAGGCACCATTTGTGAGTTTGGGGTGGCGCCTGTTTAGATCCGGGTGCCACCTCCATCTTTTTAAGGGCGCACTTTCCGAGTTTTCGAGGAGGCACCCTTACCAAAGTATGGGATGCTTTTTGGGCATCGGGGCTCCCTCCCAGAACTGGGAGTGCCTCCATGGGATTGGGGCCGCCCTTCTGAATCTGAGGGCGAACCGTCATTTTTTTTTTTGGGGGGGCGCCCTCCTCAGATTTGGGCGCCTCCTAAGATTTGGTGTGCATACTAATAAATTTCGAGGGCGCGCTTTCCCGAGTTTTGAGGGCGCCCTTTCCGAAGTTCTGAAGTTCATGAATGCTTTTTTGGGCATCGGGGTGCACTTTGGGGGGGGGGCACTTTGGCATGGGGCGCCCTCTCATGGTTTAAGGGGAGCGCTCTCACCATGGGTTTGGGGGCGCTCTCCCATGGGTTTCGGGGCGCCCTCCATGGTTTTCGGGTGCTTCCATGGGGTTTGGGGCGCCTTCTATGGGTTTGGGGCGCGCCCCTCATGGTTTGGGGGCGCCCTCCCATGGGCTTGAGGCGCCTTTATGGTTTGGGGCGCCCTCCACGGGTTTGGAGGAACAGTCATGGGTTTGGGGGGCCGCCCTCTATGGCAGTTTGGGGCGCTCTCTATGGTTTTGGGGCGCCCGCTCCATGGGTTTGAAAGCCCTCCATGGGTTTATGGCGCTCTCACATGGAATAGGGGGCGCCTGGCGGCGCCAGATGCGCTTCGGCGCCCAGAATTGCGCCTTCGCGCAAAATTTAGTGTCCCTTGCGCCTTTTTTCGGCCGCAGGGGCGGGGAATTCCCATTTGAGGGGGGCTGCCAGCCCCGCTGCCCCCCTCTGGATCCGCCCCTGCGTGTTCTAAAGGATAGGCGGGGGGCGGGCACCCAGGCTGACATTTTAACAAATATTGAACCGAACTTACTAGCGGTAGCGCAAAATGATACACCACAATGTTTCAAATTGAAAGCAGAATAATTATAGATGAAAATATTTTTTCGTGCAAAAAAAAATGAAATGTCCTAAAATCATTCTGCATTTAATTTGGAACATTGTGGTGGTAGTCATATTGCTTTACGACTAGTATTTCAATCAATATATTGTAAAATGTCAGCCTGGGTGCCCGCCCGCCTATCCTTTAACACAGGCCGCCGACTGCTCTGTGATTACAATATGGCCGCGTCATTAGACAAGTATTCCGGCCAATGCGCCTTCCATCTCTAATAGATTCAGTGGTCACATGTCAGGTCAGCCAAGGTAAGGGTAAAACAAGTATTTTAGTTGATGGGTCATACTTTCCATCCAAAGCCTTAGATTGAAACTCTTTTCACACAAAGTTCTCTCCAAGGTATGATTAACAAATTACCTCTAAGGTATGGTAATTGATATGATTAAATAGGTTAGGTACTGAATATATATTAATATTTGTTAACGTAGAGAGCAGGTTCTCTTTCGTACATTTTTCGTTGAATATGACAGCGTAAAAATTTGAGTCGCTCTCGCTCTCGCTCTCGCTCGCTCTCGCTCTCGCAGCTCTCCGCTCTCGTCTCTCGCTCTCGCTCTGCGCTCTCGCTCTCGCTCTGCTCTCCTGCTCTCGCTCTCGCTCTCGCTCTCAGCTCTCGCTCTCGCTCTCGCTCTCGATCTCGCTCTCGCCTCTCGCTCTCGCTCTCGCTCTCGCTCTCGTCCTCGCTCTCGCTTCATCGCTCTTCGCTCTCGCTCTCGTCTGCGCTCTAGCTCCTCGTCTTCTCTCTCTCTCGTCTCTCTCTCTCTCTCTTCAAAATGATACTTTCGTTCACTCTGGGAGAAGCATTACGCGGCCCTGGCCCTGCCCAGTTCGCCTCAACTAGCGATGTCTCAACTCTCTGCGAGGGTTATGGCCGGAGGACATTGACCCAGGTGACCCGGGCCGCAGGCGCACAGTGACTACGTGACTATGGCCTGACGCTAGCCTTTACGCAGGAACCCATTCATTCAGCTGATTTCATTCAGTTCCTGTTGCGCAACCTGTTTCGAGAGCGCTGATTGGCCGGGTACGGACACGGCTGGCTGAGGTCATCAGAGGCGTTAGTAGGAATTTAGTTACGAACCTCACCGAAAGAGGCGCTGAAGATCGTTTTGGGCAAATTTTCTCAGAAAAATGCATGGGTGCAAACCAAAAACGAGTATTGCATTTTTAGGACGACACAGCCTGTGACCAGGATGCAAAATTTCGAACGATTCCGGCACATGGTTTAGGAGATATGAAGCGATTTTCTGAGTCGCAACTAGTACCAACTATTACTTTTGTAGTGACCTGTACCTACAGCATACTTTTGATTATAAAAAAGAGAAACCGCGAACGGCGCTCTATCTTTTTAAGGTGAAAATAAATATACCGCCCCGAAATTATTTGGATTTAAATACTGAAACAACAGCTTTGCACCTTGAAGCTTATCGAATATTTTTCAGAACCCTTCCCTCACATAAGTAGGTTGTTCTAAAATTATGGCGTTACGTATATTGTACTACCTTATCCAAAACCTTATTTGGAAACAGAAGCGGTGCTGAGTAGCCACGGTCGAAACATGCTAGGTGTGCTTATTGTTTACACATCAGGCCATGCAACATTGTCCGTGTGAGATTCCTCAGCTCAGCACTCTATTCCTCAAAGAACAATCCCGCCAATTCACACTCATCGGACCATTTTTGCTGCCCTCACGCTCTGATCCCGTCCCCACCCCAATGTCGAACACGTGGCGGTGTCCCTTCAGACAGCCCCCTCGAAGGCGCAGGAGCCCCCCCCCAATCTACTTCTATCCCCCATGGGGGGATAGAAGTAGATTGAAGAAAACACATGATGGGGAACAGAAAATAACGTGCTCGGAATGCGTGTAGAATACGTGCAATTTGACCGGGAGCAGATGTGGAGCAGCTATAGAGTATAGACCTTGGCTCTGGCTTTTGCGTTGCTTATCACCTGAGCGTAGCTGAGTATCTCACCAGTCCTCCAGACTATGTCCCGATTTTGAGGTCCATTCGTTAAAGGAAATAGTTCACATTGGATTGTCTGTTTTTTCAAAAACAAATTCAACTATATTTTCAAATACAACTTCTTTTCATAATGCCAAAAATAGCCATACATCGCGCCGATTCAGGACAGAAGGATGTAAATTATTAATTTCATCAAAACTACATGCGTACTCTCCGCAACGTCAAACGCGGCTCAGCCAATCAGATTCAATGTATAGTCGCGTGAAGATTACTGTCACAGCCTTGCCCAGGCGTGTGAGGCCCACAATCCTTCGACAAAAAGTTAAATATATTCGGCTGGAGAGCACTTTCAGCCCAGCAAACTTGCAATTGGTGGTTTTTCAACACGGGCTACAAAACTGCTATCTCAGTTCAAAACCCATGTTGAAGGTGAACTATTTCCTTCAACCCGCGCGTTACTGGGATATATTTCATAACGCGAGTTACTGAGGGGGGGGGGCTATTTATAGCCCCCCCCTCAGATCTCCGAAACTACTGGACCGATCTTAAAAATTCGAACGACATTCGATAGCCCTATTAAATTTGTTGAGGGAAACCTAATATTGTGATCCTCAGGGTCACCGATGACGTCACAGGTCACGTCAAATAAAAAATGTTTGACCGTGCCATCAAAGTCGGTGGTCGGCATTGTCGCTAAAAAAAAAAAGTTTTTAATGCATAATAAGTTGGTAAATCGGCTATGATTCGTGTTCTGAACACTTCTAATTACCATTAAAATTTAATTTGACCTGGGTTCAGGTTCAAGGTCATCCGAGGTCACGAGTCAAATTTGAAGATTACGGTCATTAGGAGTTGTGACACATGTTTATGGGTTCGTTTATCGGTTAGAACGCGAAATTACTTAGAACATGTTTTTTCTTTAATGTACAAAGTGAAGAAAAATCAAAAACGACATGCACTTTTTTGGCTTATTGTGTATACAGTATAAGGTGAGTCCAAATTTTAGGCTTTGAAAGGCTGTTCACTCCAGGCACTGTTTAAGATATTGACTTCAAACTTTCTACACACATTCATTGGGATCAACTCAATAACATATATTCCAGTTTTTTGGAAATTGGAACTTTTTTTGAACATTTAAAAACAAAAAACAAAAAAAAAATCTTTGGAATTCTCAAAATTTTGAATGTCAATTTTTTGAAAAATCCGAGATAGCAGTCTGATAGCACAACTTATTACCTGTCGTTTGGTGTTTGACGATTGAGTTTATCTTTAAAACTGTACTTTTGGCAGGTTTCCCGCAAACCTCATTTTTCAACAAAAAACGCAGAAACATGACGTCACTCTGACGTCATTTCCGGTTGACCTATCATAGGCTCGTCTTTTTCCATCAGGCAGCATGTGTCAAATTGATCTATGGACAAGCGTACTGAAAGTTTGTCACGATACCTACGTTGGTTTGGGAGATATTGCAGAATAACGGGAGGGGGGGCTATAAATAGCCCCCCCCCCCCAGTAACTCGCGGGTTAAGCAAACTGCCATTTGTCTGCGTTTGCCAGTGTAGACTGTATTGTTGTACTTAAGTAATACGCCCTGTTGCATGTATATTGTATGTGGTTGTATATTCATTCACATTTACTGCGGATACAGGGGTCCCCAGGTGAGGGCAAGCTCAGGAATACAAAATAACATAAATGAAAACGTTCCAATGTGCCCCGTCGAAATAAAGTGGCCCAAATAATTCAGTTTTAATTTTGGGGTAGGTAGGAGGCCTCTGTTTTGAAATAACCCCCTCCTTGGAGATTTTCTTGATCCGCCCCTGTATAGAGTACCTATATATACATACAGTATTGGAAGTTTGGTTTCAGATAATTCGGCTGTTGCCCCCCCCCCCACACCCAAACGATTTAATAAAGTTCCACCGCTGCCAACAGCGTTAGTGCACTCTCTGTTGAAGCCACCCCTGCCTCGTGACATCATAACGTCAGTCATGTGCATCTGTTCAGCAACCTGCATTTTATGTTGTAATTTCTCTCAAACATCTTTTCAGATTGCTTTGCAGTCGATGACGCTAGAAATCATGCCTGTGGAGGACGATCGGTTGCTAGGTTTGGAAGATGTGAAATCGTCCTTGCTACCCCAGTTGCCTGATGAACGCCTGTCGAAAGAGCTTGAGAGCCTCCGGGAATCTGTTGGAGCTGAAGCGGAGGACCATGCCGTAGCTGAATGGTTAAAATGGTGCCAAAATTGTCATAATGTTCAGCCTATGGAGGCGGAGGTGCCGCCAGCCATCATTCCCGGCGCAGTACTTTTTGACATCAAGGTTGGCGGTAAGAGGCGACGGCCCGACGATACCATCTACGACGGGAACGAGAAAATACGACAGCAGGTGGCGAGGGGAAATTGTGTGCTGCAGCTGCCCGGCCAGCGCGAGCGATACATTTGCCTCATCCATGCACTCAAGAAGTTTACCGGCGGTATGGGCGACGAAGACGACGATTCAGCAGGCGGTGACGAATCCACGTGGCGCCGCTACTTCCTGCACCCCGTCGAAGCCGCCACCCGTGTCGTGCTGACACAGAAGGTCAACGGCGAGGCGGCGCACCTGAGCGCGCGCTACGTGGACGGCGCCTTCTTGGTGTGCGTCGGCTCCAAGAACGTGCACATGGTGCTGCGCCGCAAGTCGGACATCGCTCTGTACGACGGGCCGCGGTACCGGGTGGCCAGAGAGGTGGCGGCGGCTGTGTGGCGGATGCTGGCGGCGCTGGAGGATCGGGAGCGGCAGCTGCTGCTCAGCTTCCTCCACCACACACGCTTCACGGCCGTCATGGAGCTGCTGCAGCCCGACCACCAGCACGTGGAAGACCTCTCCTACCTGAGGGAGGCTGAGCTGCGCTTTATCGCCTGGACGCCGACGTTGGCGCGCGAGTTTAAATCTTTCTGCGGCTGTTCACCGGAGCTGGGGTTTCAGCTGGCCGAGGTGCTCGGTCTGAAGGCGGCGGAGCACTCTGTGGTGATGGGAGACGTTCTGAACAAGCTGCCCCAACTGATGCAGGAGGTCAGAGAGGGGTACGGCTACGAGGGCAAAGTCCTATACTTTGTCGACGATGACGACTGTGTGATAGGCTTGCTTAAGAAGAAAACGGCCTGGTACATTCTCCTGCGAGCTCTTAGGGAGCAGCTGTGCTCTGGTCTAAAAAATATAAGGCTTGTAGATCTCAAGGCGAACATCGAAAAGAGGTTCCGCGCAATCCAGACATGGCTTGGTTTTGATGATTCAGTTTCTGAACGGCTGGTTAGTGCTGGGATTCTCCTTCGCCGAATGGCTAAAGAACAGCCCCGACACAGACTACAGCACATTGCGGACGATGATGCCACCGCAGTGGAACTGCTTCCTCCGCGAGACCGGTCGGACTGACAAGCTGGAAATCCACATTACTTCGTAGGTATGTATGTACGTGGCGCGGGTAGACGGTCGTTCCCTGTCAGTGAAGCGTTCGAAACTAGCGGGGGTGGGGATGCGCCCCCGATGCGCCCTGAATCCGCCAGTGGTGTTGGTGAACTCTTTCCCAAGGGTTGAAAGGGCCAAACAAAATGGATGAAAAGCCACGTTCCAAGCATGGATAATGTAGTATGGCATGTATGGCCAGGGGCGGATCCAGGGGGG
>VOPJ01008081.1:0-11667 GCA_014673585.1 Semibalanus balanoides
AAAACGCATCCTCAATTTTTTGGCATGACCTTTTTATGATGCCTGGACATTTGTGAACACAAACATCGACAACGATTTGCGTTGTAAAAATAGTCGATTTGGTGAATTTTGGCCGCTTCTGACCTGAGTTAAAACACAGTGGATCGTGGCGCATACAAGACAGTGCTTGCCTAATAACTTGTTGAAGATGCGGGAAAATGCAACGCTTTCAGACCACGGAGATTAATTCGAGTCAAATCAGTGCTAAATTATTTATTTATAGTTGGCATAATCGCCAGACGAAGAATAAACCATTAATGGGCGAAGTGAACATAGATAAACAAACGGCAGAAGAATACAAATAATTTTACTGTATTGTGTTTATCCAAGAAGAAGTTTCCGTGGTTATCTCGGACGTTGGAAATTGGTGTTAAATATTTCAACTTAGCCTATACATGTTTATTCATTTACGACAATTATCAAATGTATTCTTTGGCATATCAAGTGCAGTGAAACGGGAGCTATTCCTGAAACCCATGCACGCCAGGAAGCAAGCAAGATGACGACGGATTTCGGTCCATCTGTAAGACTGTAAGACTAGGTACGTCTGAATAATTTCGCTGAGAATGTTGCTGAGAATAACGTTTTATAGACGATTTAAGCATCAAAATCACGATAAATCCTCACAAAGTTTATTCTTGCAATCCAGGGTACTGAAACAATATGTTCTTGTCCAGTCCAGCACAATGCGTTTCTATCAAACACTTTTCCCAAAGTCTTACGTCATCTCTACGTCACAATCATGCGTCATATCAGCAAAAATCAGCCAATCAGCGATTGGAGTTACCGGGTTTACCCGGTTCGACTTTTAGAACAGAATATTAAATAAATAAAGAGGTTCTTTGAAAATGTGAAAGCGTCACAAGTCATTTTCGAGCATGCGCCACAACTTGGCTATCTCAACTCAAAACCCCATGTTAAAGGTGAAGAGACTATGCACTAGATCAGGAACATTATCCACAAATCATGTTATTTTAGCTCATTCTTGATAAACCAGGTGAAATTGTCAATCAGTGACCTCTGCAAAGTTATCTAAGATCATCTAAGGTCATCAGAGATGTTTTGCTAATAACTCTTGATACATTTAAGATAGAGACGAACGGATTGAAATCAACGTGTTTTTCTTGTCGTGCTGCGTCGCTGCATATGCAGCATGACCTACTTTGGTCACCAAATAACCTTGACCTGAAGTCAAATTTGGTAAATTATCTTACTAGGTCAAAATTAACATGGTTCAAAGTGCCTTGAAGAGACCAACACGATGTCGTCAGAATTATTTCCCTTATCCCTGTCTGTAATAGGTAAATTTTGATTTGCGAAAAAAAAACAGCTTTGCCAAAAATAGCCTTTATGACATTTGATGACCTCTGGCCGGTAAGGTCGGGTCGTCAGCAGAATTTTCTAGCGTCAATTTGTTTTGCTCAGGGGAGGCACATTGTCCTTGTGCTCCCTCCCCTTGACTATGTCCCTGCCGAGGACAGCGGCGCAACCAAGGGGTCCGCACGTGGCGAGGGAAGGAAGATCACGATTGAGGGCGCCTCTCCTGCGTGTCTGAAAAAAATAACAAATTTGGTGCGCTTTCGAAATGGGAGGGGGTAGTTAGAGGAGGTTGCTCCTTGCCAATCAAATGGTACCTCCTGCCTAGAAGGTACAACTCAAGGGTACAGGTGGCGCCCTTCGACTCATAAGCACCGGCGGCACTCATTTTTTTTTTATCGGAAATCGGAAATGATGTCCCTTTAGACCGGAGATAACGACCCCATCTGTGCCTCCTTCGAAAACTCGAAAACAAGTTTTGGGACCTGCCGGAGGTGCTCACCAAGGCAAAGTTAGCAAGGAGCAGCCTCCTTGACTACCACCCCCCCCCCATTTTGTAAGCGCACCGAATTTGTAGAGTATTGTTTTTGGACTAAAGTAATAACTATTACACCTAGGGCCACAGAAGTCTGTGAAGCTATTAGCTAACATCATCGTCATCATACAACTGACTCCAGCATCAACTTCGATTTTCTCCAAACTTCGTGTATTCTGTCAGCTATTTGACCTATGGTGTCAGTTACTTGCCATATAGTGTCAATTATTTTCTCGTGATGTCAGTTTTTTGTCCTATGGTGTCAGCTGTTTGTCCTATGGTCTTATTATTTGTCATATATGGTGTCAGTTATTTTTCCCGTGGTGCCAGCTATTTGTTCTATGGTATCAGTTATTTGTCTCGTGGTGTCAGTCCTTTTTGGCCTTGGTGGTAGTCCCTTTGCCGTGGTATGAGTCATTTGTCACATACTGTAAAATATTTGTCCCTTAGTGTCATTTGTATTCAGTGGTTTCAGATCTTTATCTCATGGTGGCGGTTTTTTGTCCCATGGCGTCAGTCAGTGGCGTATTTATGGGGGGCCATGGGGGCCATGCCCCCCCCCCCTGGCGCTGAAAGCGCGCTCCAGAATATGTTGTATCCATTCGGCACGGACCCCGTTTGTGTGTAAATTTCAAGATAGCCTGGAACAATATTTGTGCTGGTAATTCAAGCGGTTGTATAAGTATTGTCTATAAAGTTTTTGGATTTCTATATTGTGCATTGTGCTAAGGCATGTGGCCCCGCAGGTGGATCCAGGGGGGCATCAAGGGCAAATTTACCCTCGCAGGAATCTAGGAGGCATTCAATACAGACATGCCCCCCCCCCCCGTGCGCTCCATGCACTGAACTGAAGAAAAAAAATTATCTTAAGAGAAAACTGGGAAAGTTAACAACTTCTCGGGGGGAGATAACCATTTTCGTTAAAATAGCCTTTGCAGCAGTCAAAATCCTGCTATCTATGTGTAACAAACAGCACAAATTTCGCGCCACTTCGTGGCATGACACAAGTTTCGCAATTGCTTATACAAATTAGGCAAATTATATTAACTTTATTACGTGTCTGACAGAGGCTGTTCTTGGCGGTAGTTCCTGGCCCCAGGGCTCAATCTCTTCATAAAATATAAATTTTCAAGCAGGCTACATTAACCCGCGCACTGCAGGGGGGGTGATTTCCGCCCCCCTCAGGTTTTTCAAGTAGCGCAAAAACAGCGGCGCGCAGCGCCGCCAAATTTTGTACACCTGTTTGGGCATCAATTATACACACTTTGGAAAAGTTTTGAAGCTTGAGGTCATCTCAGGTCAGGTACAAGTTCCCATTGTCAAGTGTCCTCACCTTCAAATGTTTGCGTTCGTGCAAAGCCACAGTCTTTTTTCGAAAATTTTGGAAACTTGCAGGATTTCATAAGAAATATTCAGTACCTACAATTCGTTTTTCGGATTTTTATCATCGGTGACGCAAAGGTTCAGGTCAATTTTCCTGACCTCCCCATTAAATAAGTGAATGGGAAAAATACAAATTGCTTCCCTTTCAGAGAATATGGCATTGGATCAGGCTAATTCTTTTAGATCATGCTATTTTAGCTCATGTACTAAAAGGATCAAGGTGGGCAGTCTGTTGTTTAGTGATTTTCTACAAGGTCATCTGAGGTCAACTGAGGCATCAGCAATGATTTTGCTAATAACTCTTGATAGAAAAAAGATAGAGACGAAGTTAGTTGGAGGCACGCAATGTGTTCGTCTCATCTGGCACCCGTTGCCGCCATAATGCAACATGACCTACCTGGGTCAGCGGCAATGACGCTTGACCTGAGGTCCCAAATTTCGAAGTTTTGACGCCTTACAGGTCACCGTATATATGTTTCAAAGCGCATGCATGAGACCAAACCACGATGGCGTCAAAATATTTTCCCTATCTTTCTTAGGTGCAATGCTTATTCACGAAAAACTGTTTTGCTAAAAAAGTATTTTGAACCTTTCATGACCTCTGGAGCCTAAACTATTGATCTAAGCTCAATTTTGAGGACCTGGGTGCGATTGGAAAATTTCAAATAGCTATCGATTGCCTCTCTAATTGTTTGAATTTAGCTATCATAGTTTCCGAGATAATCGGGGGTTTCTGGAAAAAGAGTCCTAAAAGAGTCCTAAAACCGGAAAAATCTGACCTTGGTGGACCACTGTGACCTCAAATTGTGACCTGATCCAAGAGAAGACTGCATACTTTTCGATAGAGCTTGCCTAGAGCTATCCAATGCCCGTTTTCTGCTTGTCGCTACGGTTGCATAGTTTGGAGATCTCACGGGGGGCGGAAATCAACCCCCCTGCAGTTCGTGTTCGGCGCGAACCCCCTGCAGTGCGCGGGAGCTAGCTAGCCCACCGAGTTCCGAAAAAGGCGATGTGAACCCAAGGAGGTGAACATCGGCACGCGGAAGCTGCTCCAGCCTCCAGCAGTGCCTAGCTTGCTGGACCAAAGAGCTAATAGTGGGGACCAAACTAGGACCATCTCCCCAAGTCATCTTCCACCAGGTTTCTCCAGATCCACAGTGACAATTTATGTGCGGAAAAGTCCTTCTGCCTTAGTCCTTATACTAGTTTCAAACCATTTGCACTATTACCAGCTGTTTGTTACGGTTTGGTACAAATGTATAGGTACAGTTATTATTATGATATGTACTATTCAGTGCTGACTGCCACCGGTCAACGTGCTTTGCTATCCGAGGCAAATGTACATAAAAAACTAAATTTATTTAACTATTTCATCATACCGAGCTGTGCAAACAGGAAAAGGGTTACTCGAGGCTTGGCTTCAATTACGGTCTGGTTCCAATATGAAAATGTAGTTTTAAACTATCTAAAATTCAAATGTTAACGCCGCTTCACGGCGTCACATCGGTGGTCACCGTCATAATGAAACCTTCGGTTCGTTGTAACACTGAACTAAATTATTTTTTAGCGTCTTATCCTCTACAAGGCCCACCACCTATATTTATTATTTATGGGCTTTATCAGGCTAACCCGAAAAAAGATATGCGCGGCGCTAAATAACTAGATGCTATAACTATAGCATGGAAATCCATATACAAAATACTATAAAGGTTTAAATACACGCATAAAAATAGAGGTACATTTTTTACGTCATTTCAGCCGACCCCCCACTCAAGAATTATCGGTGACACCCCTGCGAGTCGGTATGAGATAAACGTTATTATTTGCTTTATGTGTATACTGTATATGCTACGGAATATCGCGCTTTGTGTCGCTGTTTTTCGAGACAAATAATGTATCGATTTTTTCCCAAAACTTGTTTTTCCCAAGAAAAAGTGTACTTTTTAAGCTCGAATACAAAAGAAGTTGACGGGTGCAAATCCACGGATAAAATGGGATACCTTTTTTGCCACAAAAAGATGCCCCCCCACACACACACACACGGAGAGAGTCTGGATCCACCAGTGTGTGCCCACCCCCTCCCTTGGCTGATTTCTAAACACGCCAGTGCCTGGCGTCAGTGCCTTGTCTCGTGTTGTCAGTAGATGTCGCGGTGTCAGCCGGTGTCTTGGTGTCGGCGGCTTTCGTGGTGTCAGTATTCCTCCCAGTGGTGTCGGTATTCCTCCCTGTGGTGTCATCATTTGTCCCAGTGGTGTCATTATTCCTCCCAGTAGTGATGTCAGTAGGTATTCCTCACAGTAGTATCAGTACTGCTCTCAGTGGTGTCAGCTTTCTCCCAGGGTTGTTGGTATTCCTCCCAGTGGTGTCGTTATTCCTCCCACTGGTATCAGTATCGTCCCCAGTGGTAGCAGTGTTCCCATCAGTAGAGTCAGAGCTGTCTCCCTGCGCTGTCTCCTGAGCTGTCTGTCTGTCTGCTGTCTGCTGACTCCTGATCTCAGAGCTGTCTGTCTCCCTGTGTCAGAGCTGTCTCCCTGTGTCAGAGCTGTCTCCCTGTGTCTCCCTGTGTCAGAGCTGTCTCCCTGTGTCAGAGCTGTCAGAGCTGTCTCCCTGTGTCAGAGCTGTCTCCCTGTGTCAGAGCTGTATCCCTGTGTCAGAGCTGTCCTCCCTGTGTCAGAGCTGTCTCCCTGTGTCAGAACTGCTCTCTGTGTCAGAGCTGTCCCTGTGTCAGAGCTGTCTCCCTGTGTCAGAGCTGTCTCCTCTGTGCCAGAACTGTCTCCCTGTGTCAGAGCTGTCTCCCTGTGTCAGAGCTGTCTCCCTGTGTCAGAGCTGTCTCCCTGTGTCAGAGCTGTCTCCCTGTGTCAGAGCTGTCTCCCTGTGTCAGAGCTGCCTCCCTGTGTCAGAGCTGCCTCCCTCCCTGTGTCAGAGCTGTCTCCCTGTGTCAAGCTGTCTCCCTGTGTCAGAAGCTGTTCCTGAGTCAGGCTGTCCCCTGTGGTCAGAGCTGTCTCCTGTGTCAGACTGCCTCCCTGTGTCAGAGCTGCCTCCCTGTGTCAGAGCTGTCGCCCTGTGTCAGAGCTGTCTCCCTGTGTCAGAGCTGTCTTCCCTGTGTCCAGAGCTGTCGCTTCCTGTGTCAGAGCTGTCTCCCTGTGTCAGAGCTGTCTCCCTGTGTCCGAGCTGTAGCCCTGTGTCAGAGTTGTCTCCCTGTTCCAGAGCTGTCTCCTGTGTCAGAGTTGCCTCCTGTGTCAGGCCTGCCTCCTGTGTCCGCAGCTGTCTTCCCGTGTCGAGCTGTCTCTGTGTCAGAAGCTGTTCCTGTGTCAGAGCTGTCTCCCTGTGTCAGAGCTGTCTCCCTGTGTCAGAGCTGTTTGCCTGTGTCAGAGCTGTCTCCCTGTGTCAGAACTGTCGCCCTGTGTCAGAGCTGTCTCTCTGTGTCAGAACTGTCTCCCTGTGTCAGAGCCGTCTCCTGTGTCAGAGCTGTTCTCCCTGTGTCCGATCTGTAGCCCTGTGTCAGAGCTGCTTCCTGTGTCAGAGCTGTCTCCCTGTGTCAGAGCTGTCTCCCTGTGTCAGAGCTGTCTCCCTGTGTCAGAGCTGTCTCCCTGTGTCATGGTCAGAGCTGTCTCCCTGTGTCAGAACTCTCGCCCTGTGTCAAGCTGTCCCTGTGTCGAAACTGTCTCCCTGTGTCAGAGCTGTCTCCTGTTGTCAGAGCGCCTCCCTGGTCAGAGCTGTTCTCCCTGTGTCAGAGCTGTACCCTGTGTCCATGTAGCTGTCTCCCTGTTGTCAGAGCTGTCTCCTGTGTCAAAGAACTGTCCTCTGTGTCAGAGCTGTCTGCCCTGTGTCAGAGCTTCTCCCTGTGTCCAGAGCTGTCTCCCTGCTGTCAAAGCTGTCTCCCTGTGTCAGAGCTGTCATCCCTGACTCAGAGCTGTCTCCCTGTGTCAGAAGACTGCATCCCTGTGTCAGACGCTGCCTCCTGTGTCAGAGCTGTCTCCCTGTTCAGAGCTGTCCCCTGTGTAAGCGTCTCCTGTGTCAGAGCTGTCTCCCTGAGTCAGAGCTGTCTCCCTGTGTCAGAGCTGTCTCCCTGTGTCAGCTGCCTCCCCTGTGTCAAGCTGCCCCTGTGGTCAGAGTCTGTCGCCCTGTGTCCAGAGCTGTCTCCTGTGTCAGAGCTGTCTTCCTGTGTCAGAGCTGTTCCCTGTGTCAGAATGCTCCCTGTTGTCAGAGGCTGTCTCCCTTGTCATGAGCTGCCCTCCCTTCGTGTCGAGCTGTCTCCCTGTGTCAGAGCCTGTATCCCTGTGTCAGAGCTGTCCTCCCTGTGTCAAGCTGTCTCCTGTGTCAGAGCTGTCTCCCTGTGTCAGAGCTGTCTCCCTGTGTCAGAGTTGTCTCCCTGTGCTGCCGCTGTGCCCGGTACAGTTGACGCAGGCGCCTCAGGTGGGCAGTCGGTAGCGCTGGCTGTCTCGCCGCTCGCTGGATGGTGGGCGGCGGCGGCAGCGCGGTGGTCCAGTCAGTGTGGTCGGGGGACGGCCGTGGGTGCGCGTGCTAGCTAGCCGTGCAGTGACAGACAGACAGTCGCAGCGGACCGTGACTGAGGACCGTGACCTGAGGCCGGGTTCCAGCCAGCCCGACACACGCATACGCACGCACACACACACAAGGTGCGTCCTTGCTGCCCCGCGCGGTGTACGGGTGGAATCTTGGTGGTGAAGAGTACTGGACCTTCCTGCGAGCTCGTTTTCAGGTTAATTGATCTTGGTCAATAACGCTCTAATATGCGCAGAGATGGATGAAGGGGATTGGTATTACTTTTGTGCTTACATTGTTTACCTGTGAAAACAAATGAAGAGAGCCCCCTTATAATGTAGGTACATGATTAGATACACTAGTGAAATGTAAGTATATAGAAGCTGTTAACTTAAGGCAGCTTCAGCAGCAAATACTCATCAGTTAGTGTGACAGTTGTGTTGCCTTGCGTGTACAGTGGGCCACCTTAGCGGTTGCTTCAAGGCTTTAAGGCTGGCTAGTTGGGGATGGTGACGATTGGTGGTGTATGTAATGGTAGAGGTTTTAACGGTCGGTATTTAAAAATAAGACACAGATGTTCACATGGATTACCTTATTTGCAAAACATTTTTTTGTGACCGTTAGAAACGCCGCAACCGCAGCGAAACAGGCCGCTAGTACAATCAAAGGTCGAAAGCTCATTTGAAGTTAGCGATAATGTCAAAGCAGCCATTAGTGTTCAGCAGACATGCACCCGGATCCGGGATCCAGCTGAGATCCGGATCTCTGTGTCCTGTGTCCCGTGATATACATGGACACCAGATCCACACTCGTATTTATATTAATATTCATATTTATATTCGCATTCATGTTTATATTCTTATTCATATATTTCGTAGCTTTCCACAAAAATCAGTAGCT
The DNA here is from genome assembly GCA_014673585.1 of Semibalanus balanoides. Taxonomy (NCBI): domain Eukaryota; kingdom Metazoa; phylum Arthropoda; class Thecostraca; order Balanomorpha; family Balanidae; genus Semibalanus; species Semibalanus balanoides. Next base: position 8,681 of record VOPJ01008081.1, read on the forward strand.
TTTAAAGGTTACACATCATATCTGGTAAAAGGGGACGATGCAGAACACGGTAAAAGCAGCAAAACACATCATACCATCGGACAAGGGATATTCCGGCGAATCAGACATTGCAGCACACGGCACAGTGTAGCATCACACACACGGACACGACCACACACTACGCACTCATGTGTTGCCGCGCACATCACTCAGCAACACCTCCATCAGCTGGCGCTTGAAGCTACAGAGACGAGTAGTATTACTTACGCACGTCGGGTGGCAAGCGGTTGAAGAGATCCGATGCTCTATAGCTAAATCGGCGGGCACCGGAGTTACTCACAGCGCGGGGGCGCCGCAGTTGGTTAGACTGCCGCGTGTCGTGTGTGTGTTCAGCACGGACAGACATCGCGGCTATATCAGGCAGCTGGCCTGTGGTTAGACTGCCGCGCGTCGTGTGTGTGTTCAGCACGGATAGAAGTCTGCCGCTATATCAGGCGGTTGGCCTGTGGTTAGACTGCGCGTGTCGTGTGTGTGTTCAGCACGGACAGACCTCGCGGCTAATCAGGCAGCTGGCCTGTGGTAGACTGCCGCGAGTGCGTGTGTGTGTTCAGTCACGGATAGACATCGCGGCTATATCAGGCAGCTGGCCTGTGGTTAGACTGCCGCGTGTCGTGGTGTGTGGTTCACACGGACGACATCGCGGCTATATCAGCAGTGGGCCTGTGGTTAGACTGCCGCGTGTCGGTGTGTGTGTTCAGACACGATAACATCGCGGCTATACAGGCAGTTGGCTGTGGTTAGGACGCCGCGTGTCCATGTGTGTGTTCAGCACGGACAGACATCGCGGCTATATCAGGCAGCTGGCCTGTGGTTAGACTGCCGCGCGTCGTGTGTGTGTTCAGCCAGGACGACATCGCGGTATATCAGGCCCCAGTTGGCCTGTGGTTAGACTGCCGCGGTCCGTGTGTGTGTTCAAAGCACGGATAGACATCGCGGCTAATATCAGGCAGTTGGCCTGTGGTTAACTGCCGCTGGCATGTGTTGTTTCAGCACGTGATAGACATCGCGGCTATATTCAGCAGCCTGGCTGTGGTTAGACTGCCGCGTGTCGTGTGTGTGTTCAAGCACGGATAGAACATCGCGGCTATATCAGGCAGCTGGCCTGTTGTTAGACTGCCGCGTTCGTTGTGTGTTCATCACGGATAGACATCGCGGCTATGATCAGGCAGCTGGCCTGTGGTTAGACCTGCCGCGTTCGTGTGTGTGTCAGGCACGGTATAGACATCGGCGGCTATATCAGCAAGTTGGCCTGTGGTTAGAACTGCGCGTGTCTGTGTGTGTTCAGCACGGATAGACATCGCGGCTATATTCAGGCAGGGCTGTGGTTAGACTGCCGCGTGTCGTGTGTGTGTTCAGCACGGATAGACATCGCGGCTATATCAGGCAGTTGGCCTGTGAACAGGACCTTTTTAAGCAGGCATAGCGTTCGTGTGGTACTTGACCACTGGATGATCCAACCTCCCAATACCAATATGGGGAGAGGGGCTAATTTCGCTGTGCCGTGGGCCTCGGGTCCTTCACCCTGAGGGGAGGGGGGAGGGTCGAGTCATGAAAAAATCGCATATTATCTAGTGTAAATGTTTAATTATATAACTTAGCTATACCCAAAATACGATTTATCGCCGTGTTTAGTGCACTCAAATATCTACAACATGAACGCCGGTACGTTATCGTCACAAATATGACTCATGGCGGCTACTTCGCGATATTCCCTTCTAATGGCCTGTAATTTGTGTACTATTAACTGCGAAAATTTGCTTTATTTTAGATACATCATATAATGCAGTGAAAGTCTTACTCGGTTATTAGCTTTCCGAATATCACGCCTCTTCACTTTTATTACCGGAATTCTTACGTTTTTTGTTTGTTTGTATTTGTTTTGAGGGGACATCATTTCTATTGCCACCCCTGCAGGGCCTCGGCTAAGGAATTCTCACTGGGGGGCAATTCTAAAAATACTACTAGGGCATATGGCAGTGTCCTAGGATTGGGAACTTTGGGTGGAAAATTACACCCTTTCAATACTAATTGTCCACTCTTTTTCCCGAGTTTTACTGTTAATTTTCGACTCATTGCAATGGAAAAATGAACCCTGTTACTGATTTATGGATGTAATATTATAATATTGACAACCTGTGGAGGGAAAAACATTAACAAATTGGCAAAGGTAATAACTAATTTTGGTGAGCGGGTGATTGGTTATTGATAAAGCATCGAACGTATATTTTTGTTGTTGAATTTTTCACTCTCTATGCTCATTTTGGGCCACAATTTTGCCATTCCACACCCCAGCTCCAAACCAATCCTAGGACCCTGGTATATGGTTAAGCGCAGACACGTAGTCAGGATTTTTCAGGGAGGGGCCTCGTCAGTGGTAGAATAATCATTTTTCGCTTCTCAGTCAAATGCTGTTAAGTAGGGTCGGGTTGTCAGCAGAATCGTATTAATCTAGTGCAAATGGTCTCCTTAGTTACGTCCTTGATACCCTTAACATGCATAGGTACGGAATACGATACATTTGAAGTGTGATAATGCAACATAACGTAAAACAGAAATAAAATAGTAGAATAAGACAATAGTGGACGTTAAATAAAAATGTTAAAATTAAAACAATCAATCATAAAAGCCACACCCTGTGATGTCGATTTTTGAAAAAACGATTGGGAAACCGAACAAAAACGGAGCAAGGGATCCACTGCGCCATAGCTTTACCAATACAACTAAATCGATCAAACATTAACACAACACATTTCCTGGCAGCAAATCTAAGCATTTTAAGGTCAATTTTAACCCAGGCCCTGTCGGTGCTCAGCGAGAGCTTAGTCGTGCCAGGGGACGGGGAGGCATCTGACCCCCCCTCAAAACAAAATGTCCAAAATGAGGATTAGGCAGAATCAACCAATGTCGTTACATAGCGCGTCTAGATTCATGTCGAGTTTGTCACATCG